>JAJOOE010002791.1:0-23364 GCA_036250405.1 Solanum raphanifolium | reverse complement strand
TTTGTATTTGCAACTACAAACCCATTAAATTAAACCACAACCACTAGGTGAAATCACCATTAAAATACATCTAACCTATCAGCAAGCAAGACCCAACAGTAATATCAACACATATTTGCTAAATCACACCCCAAGAATGGGTGTTTTTAGCCACACATCAAGAAATAACAAATTACACCTAAAATGCTACTAAAATAAAATGGGTATAAGAAATTAAACCTTGATTTAAGCAAAGGATGAAGAATGGAGAAGACCCACTTCCAACTTGGGGAAGGTGGAATCCTTCTCTCTTCAAGTCTCCCACAAAACCCTCTCCAAACTTGAGAGAAAGTATCCAAAAAAGAACTATTCTATTAAGGAAAATAAAATAAATGTTCGACTCTGCTAAAGTTAATAATAAGTTTAGTATTTATAGACTTCAGAAAATAGTGTTGGCGGATCTTTCGGCGAGGTTAGTTGATGTTGCCGAATGACTCGGTGACTCGCCCTTCTTCTGTTTCATCGCCGTTTCGTGCTTGCCTTCAGCATCTTCACATTCTGGACCATTGGGCGGTATAGTACTGCTTCGCGGAAATATTCGGCGAAGCGCCGACTGCTCCTTTCATCGCCTTTTGATCCTTCTTCTTCAGAGGTTCGCGCACTGGAACATAGGGTGGAGTGAATCCCTTCGGCGAATCGCCAAGTGTGCTTGGCAATGCTCATGCTTCAGCTTCTTCATTCTTTTCCGCCTTTTTGTTCCTTTTTGCGCCTAAATGTACATGCTTTCAATAAAACTTCAAATACCTGAAACTTAAGAGTTTTCATCAAATATTGAGGCAAAATAAGCATTCGAGGACACTATTCTTGTCAAAATAAAGCCCTAAATGAGCCCAATTTGTGGACTCATAAGTTACCTCTTTTAAGAGGGTAGTTTGAGAAATTTTCGCAAACCAGAGGAAGAGTTTGTTTTTTAAACATATGAGCAGGAGTATTTATTATTGGGAGTAGTATTGAGCACCGATATGGGGGAGAGTTCAAACAACTCATAGCCCCCATAAACGATGTATGCCAACATGGTAAAGGGTCATACATTTTATATGATTCCTTATTGCGCATAACTTAGTGGATCCACTTAGTGGAGGTGTTCTATACCCTGAAAAGGTATAAGACAGTTCTGGCAGCGTGGGTGAGACGTTGTATGATGACATAGCTCATAGTGATGGTTGTCGATTAGAGAATCTTCCAATAGAGTTAAAGTGTACTTTTATATACTATTTATTATGTTGAGTTCGGAGATGACAAAGTATTTTGTAAAGATTTAAAAGATCTAACTCCTTTATTTCTATAGATTCAGCTTGAGGACATTGTTATCTATTAAAGTCCTTTCTTTCAGTTATTTATTATTCAACTATATTACATACTCGTACATTCAATGTACTGATGTCATTCAACCTGCATATTTAAATTATGTAGATACATATGCTTAGGATCCTCAACAAGTGTTTGTTGAGATCACTTCATCTGCTCGTTAGCTTTTGAGTAAGACCTTCTTGCTTCTGGAGGAGTCCAATTTTGTGAGTTATTAATAACAGTTTTTGAGGATTCATGGGTCTTGTCCCAACAGTTATCTTTATATAGTAGAGGCTTCATAGATAGACAATTTTGGAAAGTCTTTCAGTTTTAGATATTTTATTTAAAACTTATGTTTCATACTTAGTATATCCAGTTCAGTTTTGAGATTCAGTAAATTTTTTTTTGAACACTTCTTCCAATTTGATGCTTATGTATGCTTGAGTTAGTCTTCTGTTTGTAGTTAGTCAGGATGAGGGTTCGCTTGAGGGCCAACAATGGATCTCGAGTGCCGGTCACCTCTAGGGTGTAGGCTCGGATCGTGACAAACTTTGTATCAGAGCACAAAGTTCATGTGTCCTAGGGTGTCTATGAATCCATGTCAAGTAGGATCTTATTTATGGTTGTAAGGGCCCCACTTCTATAAATGAGGGACTACAAACATTTAGGAAAAATTTCCCTTCTTTTATACTCTAAATTGTGCAGTAGAGCTGTGCCATAAGGAACTTATTCAAAACTCATGCATTTCTCAGATTCATTCGACTATCCCCATACTCAAGGTAGTTGAAAACGAAACTCAGTTTAATATTGATGAGTTACTCTCATCAAACATCTTTAGAAAGTCATGAGACTGTAGAGGGGCTTGAGAGAAGCCTATGAGTGAGTTTAAGTATTCAGATTCAAAAGAATGCACTCATATTCATATTAATCGTGTGTTTGAGAAAAAAGCGGGATGTACTCTCTTCTCTAAATCTTGTTTCAATTGAGACCCTTTTGAGGAGGTGTGTTGAAGATCTTGAGTAGTATTTGCACCCAAAAAGATAGTATGAGTACAAGGTTATAAGCAATAGTAGTAAAAGTTCCCAAGGTTAGAGGAAAGCATGCAGGGTATAGTAATCTAAGATAGAGAGACAGTGATGAGGGAAGCTATGTTATTATAGTCATGCACCCAGTAAGTTATTAAAGAGAAGTTTTCCCTTATGGGTAGACTACGAAGTAATAATTTTATATAGAGTTCAAGATAGGAGGTAGAGTAAAGGTTACTAGTTAGGATGAGATAGAGTATATTTTTACTAGAAAGGAGGTTATAATGATGTGTCATTATTTTGGTAAAGACCAAGTGTAGGTACTGGATACAAAAGCAGGAGTATTCATGAGGTGATAGATCTAAGCTAGGCTTATGATTTTTTAGGAAAAGTTCATAATATTCAAAGTGTTATAAAACTAATTAGGCAATTATGTATAGTGAATGAGTAAATAGTACTTAAGTTGTGAAGTGGAATGTGACGGTAATATGTAAGGATGTAGACTGAGAGATAAAGATTGACTACTTGTCAGGAAGTCATATTGGGTGATTGTTTCTTAACTTTATCTAGTAGTTGTAAGTTAGTATAGTAAGCGAGAGATCATATTAATATACGATTTTAGTAATAAATATTAAGATTGAATTTGAGATGAGTATCGTGATAAAAAAAAAATGGCAACATGAGGGTGATAATGTTAGTCTTGAGATCTGATCTGGTAGACTTGACATAGAGTAGGTGAGGAATTGAGGTGTTAGATTCAATGAAGATGAGTGGTACAAGTGAGAGATCCTAATTTATAGATAAGGGAAGTGAGGTGTGGCTAAGTCGTGAGAGTAACAAGAAGCATTAAGAGGTGTACCCAAGATTGTATGTAATTAGACGATGTTCCAACTAAGTTAATGACTTTCCATGTATGCCCAAATAGTTTATCAGAGTTGTCAATATGGAATAGGCTAAGGCAAGAATTATTTTTATCTTATAGAGTTAGATGAAGCGGCCTTATAAGCAAATGAGAAGAGGTTAATAGAAGCATCTTAGAAAGAGGTCCTAGAAGGAGTCTTAGTACCTCCTTATGGAGAGTTCCATAGCAATGAGATAAGCCTTTCTGAGTATTAAAGGGAAGGTAGACCAATTTAGAGATGATGAAAATAGATCCATGACTATAGAGAGTCAACTCCAAACCTAAGGGGAAGATGATAAGACGAGAAATCAAGTCAAGTGTTGAGGATGAGATAGTGATGTCTTCAGAATGAGTTTTAGAGATATATCAATCCGTTCATAATCTTGCATATTCCTCAAGCGAAGTTATTACAACATCTTGTGGATATTCCTATTATCAGAATTGTTTCTATGACCTATGCTCATACACTTCAGAGAGATTCACATCTATGCTCAATTTCCTAAATGAGGGGCCAAGACTTTAGCCCACTAACCTCGATATTAATCCATAAAGTTGCGGATATCGGCCTCATGATTTGAACCTATTCATATAGGTATTCATGTCTCATAGTGTGTTTAGTCTCACAAGTTCTTGATTTACTCTCAATGGCTAGCAACGTAATGTTATGACATGCATATTCTTATATCAGAATTCTAGAATGAATCGTGCTTATGATATTTCACCCTAAAGACCTTTTAGTAATCCTTTTTAGTTTTGGAGACGGGTGTTGTGGATAGTAGTTGTTTGATGATGGAGGGAGGACTGCTATTTCTTATTGTGATAGTGATGGTGTGTTTATTCCATCTAAGGTTATAAATGTGGAGGAAGAAGGAGATAAGGTTTTACAATGAGTACTAAGTCAGCTTCGTGGTGGTAATGCATGAAAGTTCAGTTGTTAGAGATTATGAGAGGATAAGAAGTTCTTAGAAAGTGGCTTAGTAGGAGTCTATGGAGTGGTTAAGGTTCTAAGCTTGAATGTGGTATCATTAACATGTGGAATATTTGTGATACATTAGGTGTTTCGTGATATGAGCTCAAGGTTAGCTGAATGTAGCGGTTAGGAGTAGTGTTCTTGGGATGAGATTTGCTACAGAGGTATAGAACCCGAATGTTGTGATTTAGATCAGAATAACCATCTTATGTTAAGTACTTTGTAATTCTGAGTTAGACTTGAATACAGTAAGAGTAACCCCTTTCCATTCTCAGACCAACCGTCATTCGAGGACGAATGATCCCATAGGGGAGATATTGTAACACCCCAAAAATTTCTAATTTAAGACTCGAACCATTCTTCATTTACTTGTAGGGTCATATAGGGTGATTTTTAAATAACACTATGTTTAAAGAAATTTCTTTACTGTGGGAATGGCTTTGGATATCAACTAAGGTCACTAGAAACTCCTAGCACAAAGTAGAGTTCAAAGTTTCCTTATCGATTAGATTTTGATATAAGATTCTAATTAGGTCAATTTCAAACGACCATATATCTTAGAATATAAAGAGTTACATGGCCCATAAGATGTCAAATTAAAGGTATTTGAATATTCTTTCCAACACCACCAATTTCGTGTCAATACAATTTTTGAATAAAAAGTTATGACCATTTTAGTAACCTAATACAGTGTTGTGACGAATTAGCCGACGGAAAATTATTAAAAAGGGTCATTTTTGTCTTTTTACCTCCAAAAAAAAACCTAAACAAATTTCTTGACTAATCAAAGATCCAAAAAAATAAGATTTTGATCTCTTAATCCATAATTCTCTTCTCTCTTAGACCTTAAGGCAAAATCTTAAGGAAAAATGAAAGTAGAAGACTCAATTCAAGATTTTTTTTCAACATTCTTCTTCAAGGTAAGTTTTTCTCCAAGAATTCCATTCATCCCAACTCAAATTCCTCAATACAATTATGAATCACTAGTCAAAATCATAAATCTTGGCCATAGAAATTTAACGAAACAAATTCAAAAATTTCAAGAAAGGTTTTCTTCATTGTTTACCTTCAAGTTAGGGTTTCAAGGTTTCTAATCAACTTCTTCTTCAAGATTCTTCAAGAACCTTGTTCTTTCAGGTATGTAAGGCTATCATAGTGTTGGACCAGTCCATCCTCACGGCCTACATCTACTTTCAGATCAGTAAAAGAGTAATCTAGGATTCTTTCCCCAGATTTGAGTATTCTTGAGATAAGTTGATTTTGAGTTCTTGAGTTCATGTTTCTTTTTAAAATTCTATTCCTAATTATTGAGTTTCTATATTTTCATTGAGATCCTTGAGTTGCTTTGTTCATGTCTATATTTCAGCATGAACCCTATTTTGAGTTATAAATTCTGAAAAACTTTTTTTAAAGCCAACACTTGAGTTCTTAAACTGGGTTTTGAGAAAGTAAAGATGAGTTTTGAGAAAAAGAGTTTCTAAAACATGATTAGTATGAAAATTGAGTATGTCATCAATGTTTAAGCAATATGGTATATTAGATATACCATCAATGTTTATGCAGAATGACTTCTTGAGTCATTAATGATCATATTATAATATGATTTTAAAATGTTTTTGAGAAAGAGTTTTCAAGTATGAGTATAAGGGGGCTATGTATTTCTAGAGGCATCAATTTTCACATTGATAAAAGAAAGCTGGGATTTCTAAATGAGTTATGAGTTCAAAAGTTATTTCAAGAGCAGGTTACCTCTTGTAAGAGGGTAGCTTGAGCTATTATCTCAAACCATAGGAAGAATTATGTTTTTTTAAACATATGAGCAGGAGTATATATTATTGAGAGTCATATTGAGCACCGAGATCGGGAAGAGTTCAAACAACTCACAGCTCCATAAACCATATATGTCAACATGGGAAGGGTCATACTTTTTAGATGATTCCTTTTTTCTTTAGAGCATAGTTTAGTGGATCCACTTACTTGAGGTGTTCTATACCTCGGCAAGGTATAGGACAGTTCAAGCAGTGTGGGCGAGATGTTGTATCATCACATAGCTCATACCGATGGTTGTCGCTTAGAGAATCTCCCAATAGAGTTAAAGTGTGTTTTTATATATGACTTATTATGTTGACTTTAGAGAAAGTATTTTGTAAAGCTTGAAATGATTGAACTCCTTTATTTCATTACATTCAGCTTGAGTACATTGTTATCTATTGTAGTCCTTTCTTTAAGTTATTTCTTATTAAGCTATATTAAGTACTCGCACATTCAATGTAGTGATGTCATTCGAACTGCATATTTTAATGATGTAGATACAGGTTCTTAGGATCCTCAACAAGAGTATGTTGAGATCACTTTATGCATTCATCAGCTTTTGAGTAAGACCTCATTGCTTCCGAAGGACTCCAATTTTTTAAGTTATTAGCAATACTTTTTGAGGAGTCGTGGGTCTTGTCCTGACACTCATCTTTATACAGTAGAGGCTTCATAGATAGATATTTTTGGAGAGTCTTTCAGTTTCAGCTATTTTATTTAAAACTTATTTATCATAGTCAGTATTTCCAACTTAGTTTGAGATTCAGTAAATTGTTTTCAAACACTTCTTCCAATTTTACTTGAGTTAGTCTTCTCTTGTAGTCAGCCAGGATGAGCATTCGCGTAAGGAACAAGAATGGTTCACGAGTGTCGGCGTCGTCCAGGGTGTAGGCTCGAGTCGTGACAATACTTGCTAGTCAAGTTTCATAAAATAGGGATAATCAAATATCACGTAATGTCTAACCACCAATAGAGCACATAATTAACAAGAATGAAGGATGTAATGAGATGCAAAGCAATGTGAGACCATGAAATGATATTCCTCAGATGCCAAGTACTCTTTCAACTGTATATGATACTGCTTGGAAATACAGTTCATGACCCATGGAAGACTCGCGAGGTCCATATACCGACATGGACGATGTCCGTGTGTCTGTGCGGACGATTTCAATGCACTATCATAAAATCAAATGATTTATGCACGGACGATCTCCATGTGCCCAAATTAATCTTAGCATTTCACAATCCCCAGCACGAACGAAGTTCACGTGCCCAACTTATTCAATCTCATGTCAATGCAAGGGCACAATATGATTTCATTAAAAAGGGATGACTATGCATCTCAACCAACCAATTATCAGTTTGATATATAATCACCTCAAATATCACAAATATACGGGTTTAATAAAGAAACACAATCATGCGAAAGAATTCTAGTAAATAATATCAGCTAATACCAATATACTTTGGCATTCTCAGATTACAATCCGCATTCTATAGTAATAAACTTTCCCTATATAACACTGGTAAACGTACCAATGCGCGTCACACCATTGGTACGAGACCCCATCTTTCTCCCTAACCCATGGTCTAATTTATTTTTAATCTTCAATTAGAGAAATGTCCTTCAATGAAGTCTGAAAGTCTTAACATACCTTGAATGTCGAACATGTGTAACAAATCTTCAAGATTCTACCTTTTTCAATGCAGGGATCTTCCGACTTCAATATGGATTAGATAAGGTGCACATCTTTCACCTCCGAATAAATGCAACTTAAAAATATCTTTCTACGTCAGCCTCCTCCGACTTTAACATGGAATAGATAGGGTGTGCATCCTTAACCTCTGAATAGATCCGACTTAAATATATCATTCAATGTCAGCCTCCTCGAACTTCAAATTGGAATAGATGGGTGCACATCCCTCACCTCCGAATAGATGCTACTTAAAAATATCTTTCAATGTCTGCTTCCTCCGACTTCAACGTGGAATAGATACGGTGCACATCCTTTACCTCTATATAGATGTGACTAAAAAATATCTTTCAATGTCATCCTCCTCCGAATTCTATGTAGAATAGATAGGGTGCATATCCTTAACCTCTGAATAGATGTGACTTAAAAATATCTTTCAATGTTAGCCTCATCCGACTTTAAAGTGGAATTGATAGGGTGCATGTCCTTCACTTGTGAATAGGTGTGACTTCACCAGCAAACCACATCACACTAATATCCAAGCCTCCGTCGCCGAACCATACCCCATCATCGTGGCTGGAAATGGCGATGCAGGGAAGGTCTATCTCCTTCTAGGCGACAGTTGGGGACACATCACTGACACTGGTTGTCCAAGACCCCTCATATCTGGCGCACCTAATCAAGGAGGGCCTGGACTATCCCATAGAGGGAATTGGGAACATGATCTGGACACAGTTAGTCTTGCAGACACAACTGTTTGGACTGCAAGGTCCTCTACCACTCAACTCGATGAACTTTCTGATGTCCCAGACATTGCAAAGCCTCATTTTTTTTTCCGAGCACACCATTGCCAGTGGAAACCATGAACCTCACCTTTGTGCCGTGGTTCCCCAGGAAACACAGACCCTAGTGGACAGCAAGGGGAGACAAGAAAGGAGATGGAAAGAGAATCGGCAACAGACATGCTAATGAAGAGTAACGAGGAGATGGAACTCCTCCTAGCCTCCTTTGGGGAACAAAAAACTCAGGTCGTCGTATTGGAAAATCTCATACTGAAAGAGTTCACCGAACTCTCATCTGAGTCAATGGTGGTCTACTGCCCCAAAATGATATCCAAGCTCTCACTCAACCTGAGGAGTGAGAAGGGCAGCACTCTACCAACCTTTGCGCTAAAAGTGCAGAAGGAGACAAAGGGACCTTCCCAAGTAGAGAAAGGGAAGAACCCAATGCTCAATCCACCTAAGGAAACCCCCTAATGAATTTCATAATCTGAAATGTTAGGGGTGCTAACAGTGCAAGCTTCAGGCGCCAATGTGAGGCAATGGTTAAAATGCACAAACCAGTGATGTTTGTACTACTGTAGACAAGAATGGGGGAACATAAACGGCTCACTGAGGTCATCAACTTCGAATCCCTGATTCTGCCTGCGGCAGTGGGACTATCCGGAGGCATAGTCATTATGTGGAAGAAGGACATTCTGAAGCTCAGCGACATCTCCATTACTACGCCGAGTATTCATGTCATGTTCCAAGTAACTACTGACGACACTAATCCTTGTCTCTTTTATGCTATCTACGCTAGTAATGACTTCGCTATTAGAAATAACTTGTGGAAAGAACTCATTGACCTCTCTAAGAACACCAGTAGTGACTGGCTCATATGAGGAGATTTCAATGAAATCCTTAAGGGTAATGAAAAGCTGGGAGGCAGGGGCATACATAACTTTAGGGCTAGTAAGTTCCAAAAGTGTTTAGACCACTGTAACATGGTGGACTTAGGGTATAGAGGTCGTAAGTACTTTTGGACCAATAAGAGGTACAAAAATAGGACCCATCTTATCCTCGAAAGACTAGATATGTGTGTTGCTAATACCTCCTGGATTATTAGATACCCTAATACCTTTGTGAACCATCTTTCTAGAACCAAGTTTGACCACTAACCCCTCCAAGTCAGACTGGAAAACCCCCAAAGCACTATCCAGAACAAACTCTTTAGAATGGAGCCCATGTGGTGTGGGCACCCAAATTTCAGGGATCTAGTCAGAAATTGCTTTGAAACTCCTTCTGACCTCCCCAATGCCATTGAAAGATTCCAAAAGGATGCCATTGAATGGAACAAAAACACCTTGGGAAACATCTACCATAAAATCAGGAAAATTATGGCTAGACTTCAGGGAATTCAAAACTCCAATGCTTATCCCTACAATCACTATCTTTGGAACCTTGAAGCAGAGCTTCAAAAGGAATATGAAGCCATGCTCAAGGTAGAAGAAGATTTCTGGAAAACCAAGTCTAGGATAGATTGGCTCAGCCAGGGTGATGCCAACACTAAATTCTTCCACACAACCACCCTCAATAGAAGGAGGAAAAACAAGGTTGATAGCCTCATAAGTGACTCTAGCCCCCTCCAAGTTTCCACCCATATCCAGTCCTACTTCACCAACTTGTTTACCACAAACCTCCCCTACACCACCAGGAAGCGTAATGAGAACCAGGATGACTCCCCCAATCCCCACTGGGCATCCCTAGACATGCCCCTGAGAGACTCTGAAATCACCATGGCACTTAAGTCCTTCAAGTCTACCAAAGTTCCTAGCCTTGATGGACTCCACCCCCTTTTCTACTAAAAGTACTGGTCTGAGGTAGGCACTAAAACTTCTAACTTCTGTAAAGAAGTCTTTGCTAAAAGCATCATGCCGCGCCACATGAATACCACCCTGCTCTGCCTCATTCCTAAGAGTCCTAATGGCACCATCATTAACAACTTCAGGCCTATTGACTCTGCAATACCACCTATAAGTTGGTCACCAAAATCATTGTCAACAGAATCAAGCCTATGCTTCCCTACATCATTGGCCCCAACCAAGCTTGCTTTCTCTCCAATAGAAGAACCACTGACAATGTTATCATTGTACATGAATTCATCTCCCACTTTAAGAAAATGAAAGGGAAGCATGCCAACATGATTCTCAAAATTGACCTTGACAAAGCTTTCGACAAGCTGGAATGGTCTTACATTAGAGAGTCACTCCTCTTCTTTAACTTCCCTCCCAAACTCAACAACCCTATCCTGTCTTGTCTAAGCAGTGTTTCTATCTCAATCATTGTTAATGGAGGTAAAACCCCTTTCTTTGAACCATCTAGAGGAATTAGGCAGGGAGACCATATGTCCACCTACCTGTTCATCATCTGCATGGAGAGACTCTCAAGAGATATCAACAGGAAAGTTGACAACAAAAGTTGGTATCCCATCAAAACCACCAACTCAGGTCCTAAATTTTCCCATCTCTTCTTTACTGATGACCCTACTCTTTTTGCCAGAGCCAATACTCTCAACTGCAACGCCATCACCCAAACCCTACAGGACTTCTGTCTCAAGTCTGGACAGAGCATTAACCACAACAAGTCCAAAGTTATCTTCTCTTCTAACTGTACCTCCCAGAATGTCTCTCTTTGCTCAAACCTTCTTAACATTCAGTCTAGCAGTGTTTTTGGCAAATTCTTAGGCTTCCCCATCTTCCACAAAAAACCCACCCATAATGACTTCCAATTCATCCTGGATTCCATGAGGAACAAGCTAGCAGGATGGAAGACTAACTTCATGAACATGGCTGGTAGAACTGTTCTAGCCAAAGCATCCCAAGCCACATTAAGCAATACATCCAGCTTCCTGCCAAAACCAATAAGCTTATTAATAGAATCCAAAGGAACTTTGTTTGGGGAACCAACCAAGAGAAGAAGAAAATGCACCTAGTCAACTGGGAATCCATCACCCTTTCCAAGGCTGAAGGGGGCCTGGGCCTGCATAAGAGTGAAATGAAGAACAAAACTGTTCATGCTAGCATGACATGGAGACTTATCAAGCACGGAAATAGCCTTTGGGGCCAAATGCTAATCAGCAAATACTCTAACCATGTCACTGATTGGAGGAGGAAACCCATCTCAAGAACTTGGAAGTGCATTATGAAGGGATGGAAGGACACAAAAGAGGACCTTAGGTTGGTTGTTAACAATGGAAACACCACCAACTTTTTCAACCACAAATGGATCCCTCACAAGGAATCCATCTGGAACATCCTTCATGGCCCCCTACACCAAGGAGAGGAGAATATGTTAGTAAGAAACATGGTTTTAGGGGGTACTTGGAACTTGGACACTATATCCTTTGACCTCCCTGAAGAAATCAAATCCAGCATTGAAGCCATCCACATTGACCCTCAATGCATGAGGAATGACAAGTCCATTTGGAACCTTATCAAAAATGGAGAATTCACCACTGCGAGTGCTTACAAATTCATCCATTCAAATAACTCCAAAAAACCTCTAAGCACTGACAAAAAGGTTTTTGGTTGGATTTCGAATTTGAACTGCCCAAACAAAATTAAAACCTTCCTCTGGCTCATGTTCCATAACAAGCTCCCCACTTCCCTCTACCTTAGCAAGATTGGCCTGAACATTAACCCGGGGTGCCAAACCTGTGGCCACCCCACTGAAGACTTTTACCACATATTCTTCGATTGCACCAAAGAAACCAAGATATGGGAAACCCTCGTAGCAAGGAATACCTCCAACCACAAGATGGACATGACTATGCTCTCTTTAAGCAATTGGCATAGAATTTGGTGCGACACCAAAGGAAAGGATTACAACCACCATCGTTCTTGGCATGTGATCATCCCTCATTGCTTCTGGGCCATCTGGCTTCAGAGGAACCATAATCTCTTTAACAAAACGAAAGACGACATTTCCTTCAATAATGTTGTCAATCAATCCTATGTATTCCAGTTGCTCATCAAAGACCATCACAAGGCCAAGAGGGACAACCCTTCTATCCTTGTAAAATAGGAGCCTCTTGGGATAGGCAGATTTAAGTTAAACACTGATGGGGCGGTGAAAACAACCCCTGGCCCAGGGCGGCTGGGAGGTGTAATTCGAAATCATAAGGGTGACTGGATAGTTGGCTTCACCAGCAGAGAAGCTCATGTTGATCCCATTTTTGCTGAGATTAGAGCTCTTAGACAAGGACTCCTTATGGCTTTAGAGTCTAGGATTCACCCTCTTGATAATAATACTACTGATTCCCCAAAAATGATAAACCCATTTGAACATGATAACCACCCCTATTCTAATTTGATTTTTGAATGCAGGACACTAATAGAGAAGCTGGGAGCCACCATGCCGACGTACATCTTCAGAGAGCAGAACAAGGTGGAGGACATGCTTAGTAAAGAAGGACTCAAGAACAACAGCTACGAGCCTCGATTTTTTCAGAGTTCCTCCACTGTATGCAAAAGACGCAACATGGGCAGACATTTTAGGAACTATGTACTCTAGGAAACTTAAACCTTCTATTTGTAATGTAATTGGCCACCCTAAGGCCCAAAACTCGAACAACCATGCGGCAAGCAGTATGCTTTTAACTTCCAATTAAGTTTATAAAATATGCTTAACTATTGGAAAAAAAAGAATAGGTGTGACTAAAAAATATCTTTCAACGTCAGCCTCCTCAGAATTCAACGTGGAATAGATAGGGTTCACATACTTCACCTCCAAATAGATGTGACTTAAGAATATCTTTCAACGTCAGCCTCTTCCGACTTCAAAGTGAAATAAATAAGGTGCACATCCTTCACCATTTAGATATGACTTAAGAATATTCTTCAATGGTAGCCTCATCCGACTAATCATGTAATGGCCCTCTCGGTGAATTAAAAATGTTATGGCCCTCTTCGCAGGTGAAAAATAATGTCCATTGTAACGAGATGGATGGATAGATTATTGTCCACTGTAACAAGGTGGATTACTCGGTATCTTGAAAGAGTCATCCATTTGATGCTTTCATCTGTTCCTGAACTAGAAAATGAACGATTAATAGACACAATATCACTTTAGTTAGCGACCTGATAAAGAAACTTTAAGAAAAATATTAATGAGAAATTGTGTACAAAATTCCATATCATTTTGACATATGTGAGTATTCATCATTTTTCTCTAGAATACTTTGTAATCGTTGTAACACATATCATTTAGGGAAATATGCAGGAGGTGTCGGTGGCTCATATCCTGAATTTATTTTTGCTCCATTATGCAATGTAGGAGATTTTGAAGTTGACTATGGAACTTTTGATGGTACTTGGAATTTTTGAGGTCTTCCTCCAAAATTCTGTCCTAGTAAGATCTCTTGACAAATCTCGAAATGATCTCCAATTATTTGTCCCAATAAATTATGTCCCAATTTTTATTAAGAGGATAAAAGAAAGTCACAGTAGGTACATGACCGAGCCGTCATGACGCCTACATATTTTGTTGATCCAGGAATCAGGCCAAATGTTGTTTTAGTCCTTTAGATTATTAACACTACAAAGACTCTGAGAGAAGATCATCAGTAGAAAATGTATAATATGAATATGATAAAATAGAAAAAATGATATTTCTTGCGATATTCAAAGCCTAAAGAAAAAAGATATGTCACATTTTTTAGACGAACGACCCAATAAAGTAAAATAAGTGTCTCACACTAATGAGATTAGCTTAATGTCACGTTTTACAATGGACAACCCAAAAAAGGAAATGTAAATTATTATTTTTAAGGAAATAATCTACAACAAATGCTTTGAAAAATATTAAGGTGGGTGCTTGCTCACCTCTTTTTTTATTAAAGAATAAAGAATGTGAAAAGATAGTCAAGTCTTCACTACAATTGGTACCAGGAGTTAGGATATCATGTAAATCTCTCTCATTTTTTTATTCTATATTTATAACTAAGATTGAATTCAAATTATTATGTCACCTACTAAGCTTCCGAATTTATCAAAGAAATACAAATCATCAATGAAATAAAGAAATTTGAATCAAACAAGAAGAAATTTGAGGAAAGTGTAGCAAATCAACGTAGACTTACATAATATGTCGAAACCTACTAATGAACCTCATGCTCCCATACAACAATGGTGAGATAGGAGAAAGTTTTGATAATTAATTCAGTATGTGTTGGAAATTTCACACAACAATCTTTCTTTTTATCTTATAAATTGTGGACAGTAATAATTTTATTCACATGAATTTTGTTTGAAATAATATACCTACAATTTCCTAAATGATGTTGGATTCACGCTTTAAACTTATGTTATATATATAACTCAAAATTTCATTAGTGTTTTTTTATCATCTTAATCCAACTCTTTGTTTACTCATGTTTTCCTTACACTAAGTATGCAATCAAGATGGTATTTACCTCAATGGTCTCACCAATTGTAAATAAGCAAAGGACCATTCAATTCAATCAAAAGTTTTTTTGTCAATACATTTTAAGCATTAGCTTCCTTTTATTCCTTTTGGAAACATTGATCTAATATACTTCTCGAACAAGAATAATATTGTCACAAGTACGATGAGCTTTCAAGAAACTAGTTTGGTTCAAACCAATTAAATCTTTTCGAAAGGGCTCACATGTCAAATAAGTATAAAATTGCTAACATTCTTAAGTTTCAGGATAAGAAATAGAAAAATATTGCTTAGGCTTTAAAGGATGGTTTGAGTAAATTTGTTAAGATTCTTAACAGATTTATTTTAGTAAAGATGTTCTTTGACCTATCTACTTTTGGAATATCTATAAAAGTTACCATCATCATGAGCGTCGTTGCAACTTTTGGTGATCACAAATCCATCAAATTTGTCAATCTTATTATCTGACAGAAACTCGCCATGAGTCACACAAAAAAAGTCCCACATTTTCCCTTTCTTCGCCAGCATTCTCATGAAAATCTCAAAATAACCACTGTATATCTTATTTGTTTGATAATGCAAATGAAATACGATTGGAAACAAAGGGAGAGTGAAAAAATTTGTATATATAGAAAAATTCTCAAGATCATGGTAATATATTATGTCTTGATGAGTAGGATCTAGGGAGAATTAGTAGTTTCTCTCATTCTTTACGACATTCTATTTTATGTAATTTGATGAGTAGGAGTCATGAGGATAAATTTTAAGCTTTATTTGATTTAATTTAATGAGTAAGAGTCAGAAGGATAAATTTTAAATTTCAGTTCTTGTGATATTTTCTTAAGCATTTAATTTAATGAGCTAAGGGAGTTAATTTGTAATTTAATTTAATTTAATTTAACGAGTAGGAATCAAGAGGGTAGATTTTAAATTTTAATTTTAGTGATATATTCTCAAGTATTTAATTTGATGAGTAGGAGTCAGGATTTAAGAGGGTAAATTCTGAATTTAATTTAATTTAATTTGGTGAGTTAGAGCAAAAAGGGTTAATTTTGAATTATAGTTCTTGTGATATTATCTTAAACATTTAATTTGACAAGTACGATTCAAGATGGTCATTTTAGAATTTTATTTAATTTATTAATTTGATGAGTAGGAGCCAGGAGTGTGAATTTTAAATTTTATTTAATTTAATTTGATGAGTAGGAACCAGGTAAATTTGTAATTTTAATTATTGTGAAACTCCCTCCGTCCGATTTTATATGTCACATTTTTACTTTGCACTTGCATTAAGAAATGATGTAATTTTACCCTTCTACCCTTATTTAATGTTTTTCTAAGTCAACTTTATTAATAAATGACAAGATTAATTAACTATTCTATCAAGGGTATAATAGGTAAAATATGGTAATTTATGCATAAATTTTATAAAATGACAAGTATTGTGGTCCAACTATTTATAGAAAGGGATGACATATAAAATGAGACGAAGGGAGTATTTTCTTAATCATTTTATATTGAAAGTATGTTACATCTCGACTATTTTTAGAAATTACATTATTCTTAAATATGGATTATCAATACAAATTTAATATTGTACGTAAAAATTAAATGATTTAATAATTAATAGCTTTTAAAATTTGGGAAATCTTCACATGCAAAATATCACAAATGAGTATTTCATTTAATTATAAATTGAAGGTGCTTAATAAAATATTATAAGAATTAATATCACAATATATTGATATTTCAGGAGCTAAAAACAAATATGCTATGTCACAACATAAAGTCAAAATGCTTTAACAAATATTTTTTACTCTTATAAATACTTTTGTTTCTATGGATTCAAGAAGTTTGACAAAAAATATGAAGGTCCAAATTTGAAAGTCAAATCACTTCTAAGGATCTATAATGGAAATGTAATAAATTATTGTCTATTAAATTAGACTATAATTCTTAAATTTCATAATTCAAAATAAATAAGAAGGGATCAAAAATATTCTTCTACCGTTTATGGTACATTACTTATTGTACATGAGTGCATTCTTACCAAATAGTATGATAATTAATCTCTATAAATATACTGGTGGTATCAATATTCTACATCATATTTTTTTACTTTCCAAAAGTCAAGGTTTTGTCATGAAAAAAAAAAATCAAGACCACTAACATAGAAAGGATGCTGAAAACTTCCATTAAAATGTTGAAGATTATTGTTGAGCTTCAACAAGAGAGCGAGAGCGCGGAGGCAAAATTGAAGGAAGTTGAAGATGTGGAGAAGCAAAAAATAGAGTGTTGTATTGTATGTCCATATCAAATCCTAGGAACTGCATTGCCAATAATGTACTTCCAAGAATTTGATATGGAAATGCAATACCACGCTCTATTTATTGAGAAAATATCTCTAAAACTAAAATTCAAAATCTACCCTCTTGGCTCCAACTTGTTATATTAAATTTAATAAAATTTCAATGTTACTCCCTTAGCTCATCAAAGTAAATGCTTAAGAAAATATAACAAGAACTAAAATTTGAAATTTATCCTTCTGACTCCTCCTCATCAAATTAAATCAAATAAAGTTTAAAATTTATCCCGACTCCTACTCATCAATTTAAATAAAATAAAATGTTGTAAAGAATTAAGAGAAACTACTAATCCTCCTGGATCCTAATCATCCAGACATAATGTATTACCATAATCTTGAGAATTTTCTTATATATAAAAAAAAATTCACTCTCCCTTTGCTTTCAATTCTCTTTCATTTCCATTCTCAAACAAACAAGTTATCAACTTCAATGTAAGTTTCTTCATCAACTCATTATTTTCTTTGTAAAGAAATAAAAGTCTTGTTCATTTATTTACATCAATCAAAGAGTGATCTTTTATGTTTTTATTTGTTCGTGGGGTTCTTTTATGTGATGGTTTGGGGTTTGATTTCTGTATAATGTTTTGATCTTTATGGATTGATACTTTTACATTCTTGACTAGTCATGGTTTGCAACAAAGAAGAGTCCATTTGTCATGCCCCGAGCTAACACCGTGGACATGGCCGGCACTCGAGAACCATTTCTGATCCCCAAGAAAATCATTGGCCTGGCTGACTATTTAGCAGAAGACTTACACAAGCATAAAGAAGCTTGAAATACATAATTAAACTCAATAGTCTTTGTCACGACCCAAAATTTCACATGTCGTGATGGAACCTATGTTCCCAACCAATAGGTAAGCCAACCCATTAGTTTTACCAATTTAACAGAATAATTAAGGTGAAAGACAAACAAAAAGTGGAATACCTCAAGCACTAAGTATTTCATAAGTAGGAACTGTGGAAAGCTAAAATACCACCCTAGAATTGGGTCATAAATACAAGAGCTTCTAAAATACGGTGCAAGTTTGAAACTAAAATGACAAGCCTAAACATAAGAGATATCATGTCTAAATACAAAAGGAACAAAATAAATAAAATAGAGGGAGGTGTGGGGTAGGGAACAACCAGCTCACCACAACTCCAAGATACTCCAACTCGGACTCAAAAACTCCACGAGATGTCTTCGTATTTGGAAATGAATCTGCACGAAAAAGAGTGCAACAAGTGTAGTATGAGTATGAAACCACTTGTACCCGGTATATCTCATAGACCGACAATGAAAAAGTGGTGACCGGAGTTCAAATAAGAAAATCATCATTTTACTTGTACTAGTCTATATTATACTTACAAGTCAAGTTTAATCAAACATGGCTAATCAAATGTCAGGTAATGTCCAACCATCAATAGAGCTCATGATCAACAAGAATAAATGATGTAATGAGATGCAATACACTGTGACAGCATGAAATGATAAGGCTAGATGCCAAGTACTCTTTATACCATATATACATGATACTGCTTAGAAATACATAGAGAGTTCATGACCCCTGGGGGACTTACGAGACCCATATATCGACATGGACGATATCCACGTGTCTGTGCAGACGATTTCAACACACTATCAAAAAATAAAATGTTTTCCGCACGGACGATCTCCACGTGCCCAAATTATAATCTTAGCATCTCACAATTCCAAGCACGAATGATCTTCACGTGCCCAACTTATATTCAATTTCATGTCAATGAATGTGCACAATATGATTTCAATAAAAGGGGATGCCAATGCATCTCAACCAATCAACTATCAGTATGATATATAATCACCTCAAATATCACAAATATACGGGTTTAATAAAGAAATACAATCACACGAAAGAATTCAAGTCAATAATACATCAGCTAATGCCCATATACTTTGACATTCTCGGATCACAATCCACATTCTATAGCAATAAACTTTCCCTATATAACACTGGTACTTGTACCAATGAGCATCACACCATTGGTACGTGTACCCCATATTTCGCACTAACCCATGGTTTATTCCATTTTTAATCTTTAATTAGAAAAAAATGTCTTTCAATTAAGTCTAAAAGTCTTAACATACCTTGAATGTCGAACATGTGTCACAAATCTTCAAGATTTTTCCTTTCCCTTTCATAAAGCTTCATAATGTTCCCAAATCTATCAAATATGCAATACTCGTAATCCAATGAGTTCATAAACACCCCTATTACTTCATGTCTTGCCTAAATCCAAAACTCACCCTAACCTATTCTTAAGTTCCTAATCTTGATGTAAAGTCTCATATTTTTCCTAAATTTTTAAGCCTAGGGTTGAGTCTTAATTCGTCCAAATATCCTAAATTAATAATATTGATATAATACAGTACCCCTAACATATAATGATCACAAGTATTTTCGATGGAAACCAATAAAAAATTTCACAAAAAAGATGCTATACTTTTATAACAACAACACTCTAGTTCCCTTCCAATATAGTCTTTAATATGGATATAATCATTACCTAATGATTAACCCCTCAACCCTAATAAGTTTTTCTATAAGATTCTAATTGGGTCAACTTCAAACGACCATATATCTTAGAATATAAAGAGTTTATGGCATATAACCTATCAAATTAAAGGTTTTTGAATCTTCTTTCCAACACCACTAATTTCGCAACAATTCGTGTTTCGAGTAAAAAGTTATGACCATTTTTGTAACCTGATATAGTGTGGTGATGAATTAGCCGACTGAAAAACATTAAAAGAGGTTGTTTATGTCTTTTGACCGCTAAGAAAACTCTAAACAAATTTCTTGACTAATTAGAGACTCAAAAAAATTAGATTTTCATCTCGTAATCCATCATTCTCTTCTCTCTCAAACCCTCAGGCAAAACCCTAAGGAAAAAATCAAAGTAGAAGACTTCATTCAAGATTCTTCCAATCCTTTTCAAGATTCTTCTTCAAGGTAAGTCTTTCTCCATGAATTCCATTCTTTCCAACTCATATTCTTCCATACAATTATGAATCACTAATGAAAATCATAATTCTTGGCCATAGAGTTTCAAAAAAATAATTCAAGGAATCTAAAGAAAGGTTTTTTTTCTCCATCAAGCTAGGGTTTCAAGGCTACTAATCAAGTTCTTCTTCAAGATTCTTCAAGAACCTTGTTCTTGCAGGTTTGTAAGGCTATCATAGTATTGGACTAGTTCGTCCTCATGCCCTACATTTACTTTCAAATCACTAAAAGAGTAATCTAGGATTGGATCCCTAGATTTCAGTATTGTTGAGATGAGTTTATTTTGAGTTCTTGAATTTTTTTGAAATTCTATTCCTAATTTTTGAATTGCTATATGTTATGCATTGTGATTCTTGAGTTTATTCGTTCATGTCTATATTTCAGCATGAACCCTATGAATTGAGTATTCTTGAGATGAGTAGTATCATTGAGTCCTAAGTTCTTGAGTTCTAAGTATTGAGTTTTCTATATTGTTATTGACTTTCTTGTGTTAACTTATTCATGTCAATATTTAAGCAAGAACCCTATTTTGAGTTATAAATTTTGAGAATCTTTTAAAGTAAATATTTTAGTTTTAAACTGAGTTTTTGAGAAAGTAAATAGGAGTTTGAGAATGAGTTTTAAAATATGATTAGTATGACGATCGAGTATGCCATCAATGGTATCTAGATATACCATTAATATTTATGCAGTATGACTTCCCGAGTCATCAATTATCATATTACAATATGATTTTGAGAAAGAGTTTTCAAATATGAGTTGAGTAAGAGTATAAGGGGACTAAGTATTCCCAAAGGTATCCGTTTTTACATTGATAAAAGAGAAACTTTGATTTCTAAATTAGTTATAAGTTCAAAAGATATTTCAAAAACAGTTACCTCTTTCAATAGGGTAGTTTGAGCAATTATCTAAAACCAGAAGAAGAATTATGTTTTTAAACATGAGCATGAGGTACATATTATTGGGAGTAGTATTGAGCACCGATATGGGGATAAGTTTAGACAACTCACATTCCTCATAAACCATGTATGCCTACATGGGTACATGATCATACTTTTTAGATGAATCCTAAGTGCCTTCTGGCAGAGCTTAGTGCATCCACTTAGTTTAGGTGTTCAATACCCCGACAAGGTATAGGATAGTTCTAGCAGCGTGGGCGAGACGTTGTATCCTCATGCAGCTCATAGTGATGGTTGTCTATTTGAGAATCTCCCAATAGTGTTAAAATGTATTTTTATATATCACTTATTATGTTGAGTTTAGTTATGATAAAGTATTTTGTAAAGCTTTAAATGATTAAACTCTTTTATTTCTTTACATTCAACTATAGTACATTGTTATCTATTCTAATCCTTTCATTCTGTTATTTGTTATTCAGCTATATTACATACTCGTACATTCAATGTACTAATGTCATTCGACCTGCATCTTTTAATGATGTAGATATATGTTCTTATGATCCTCAACAAGAGTCCGTTGAGATCACTTCATCTGCTCGCCAACTTTTGAGTAAGACCTCCTTACTTTCGGTTTACTCCAGTTTTATGAGTTCTTAGTAGTAGTTCTTTTGAGAAGTCATAGGTGTTGTCCTGACACTCATCTTTATATAGTAAATGCTTCCTAAATAGATAGTTTTGGAGAGTCTTTCAGTTTTCAGATGTTTTGTTTAAACTTGTGATTTATACTTAGTATATTCAGAAAAAGTTTTGAGATTTAGTAAGCTGTTTTTAAACTTTTCTTTTAATTTGATGCTTATGTATGCTCTAGTTAGTCTTCCGCTTGTAGTCAGCCAGTATGATGGTTCACTTTGGGAACAACAATGGTTCTTAACTATCGCCCATGTCCAGCGTGTAGGCTCGAGTCGTGACAGTTATGAAGAGATCAATAGAATCTAGTGAAAATTGTGAAGTAAGTGCTTAACTGGGAAGAAATTTTAGTGTCTCAATGAGAAACACCAACCAAGATCAATGCGGTGCAGACAACTTGTCAATTACCTAAGTGATGAAGAAGAAGATGCTTTTATGCGATTTGAGGGGGTTTGATGTCATTACCCGCGCTTATACCCTAGATGTGGTCGGCACTCAAGAACCATTGTTGGTCCCCAAGAAAACCCTCATTATGGGTGACTACAAGCGGAAGACTAACTTGAGCATACATAAGCATCAAATTAAAAGAAATGTTTTAAAACAATTTACTAAATCTCAAAACTTTGTTGAATATAATTAGTATGAAACATAAGTTTTAAATAAAATAACTAAAACTGAAAGAATCTCCAAATATGCCTATGTATGAAGCCTCTACTATATAAAGATGAGTGTTGGAAAAAGACCAACGACTCCTCAAAACTATTACTAATAACTCACAAAAGTGGAGTCCTCCAGAAGCAAGGAGGTCTTACTCAAAAGCTGACGAAATGATTTCAACGGACTCTTGTTGAGGATCCTAAGAACCTGTATCTACATCATTAAAAGATACAGGTTGAATGGCATCACTACATTGAATGTACAAGTATGTAATATAGCTGAATATAAAAATAACAGAATGAAAGGACTACAATAGATATTGATATATACTTAACTAGATGTACATAAATAAATAAATGAAATCATTAAAACTTTACAAAATACTTACTCATCTCCGAACTCAACATATTAAGTGATATAATAAAAATACACTTTAAACTCTATTTGAGAGATTCTCTAACCGGCAACCATCACTATGAGCTACATAATGATACATCGTCTGGTCCACACTGCTAGAACTGTGTTATACCTTGTCGGGGTATACAACTCCTCAACTAAGTAAATACACTAATCTATGCTTAAAAAGTAATAAGAAATCATCTAAAAAGTATGATCCTTTACCATGTTGGCATACTTGGTGTCACGACCCGAGAGTACCCCCTAGTCGTAACATGGCGTATTCGACCCCGAAGGGGTCTTATACGAGCCACATAGTCATTCATTGCATTCAATAATGAAAATAGTGCGGAATAAAAAAAAACTTATTTACATCCACA
>JAJOOE010002790.1:0-20873 GCA_036250405.1 Solanum raphanifolium | reverse complement strand
TAACTTCCGAAGCACATTTTTAAGAACTTTTTGGGTCAAATTCAAATATAATCATTTCATTAAGTTCTCGACTCTAAACTCACATGTGAGGCTCTAGTTTCACTAGTTCGTTTTTAGGGTCGTTACACCTAGGCCTACCAATTCAACATTCAATATTCACATTACTTTCATTTGTACAAGAAAAGGATGCCTAAGCCTACCAATTCAAGATACAACACAATCTACATGGCTTTAGAAGAAACTCTTCACATTCTATCATTCATCATTCATGAGTGTTAATTGAGAATATGCTATCAATAATAACACAACTACATTCTATACATGATCATCATTCTATCATTGAAATCACATGCATACCCATCACATCATAATCATACCTTAACCTTCATACTTTTCCTTTCAAGGCCATGGATCACATTCACCCACACACCTTAGATTAATACAATTAGGCAATAGTAACATTATAGTTTTAGCATTCTATATCCATATAAACATAAACAATTCACATACTTCATGATCAATCAATTCCCAACCACAAATCACAACTTAGAAGTTTGGGGAAATCATCTTAATTTATCTTTAAATCCACAATTAATTCATAATTCAATGCAGTAAAGCCTTTGAAAAACGTTTGGAATCGAACCCATGCATAGATTGAAAACTAGGGTTTTTGGGTAAACTTTGAAGACTTGAAATCACCTTTGAAATTGGCTTCTTGAAAGAAAATAAGTCAAGGATGAAGACTACCATACCTTCTATGGAAGAATCCCACGAAAATCCCTTGAAAAACTTGAAGTCTTGACCTTGGAAGCTTGATTCCTTTACCTCCAATAGAGGTTTCTAGAGAGATAGCTTTTGGAGGGGGCGAGAGGTTTTGATTTTGGGTTTTGAAATAATGAGATGTAAAATGTGTTTTAATACTTTAAAAACCCTTAAAATATGTTAATAAACCAATAATAACCGTCCATGAACTAAACTAACTAAGGGAGGAATTTACTAACCTACCCTTCAACTTAGCCATTTTGGACAGCAACACACATGATCTACGAAACCCCACCTACGGACCGTAGGTGGGTCCACGGGCCATACTGGCTGCTTGTGGTTTGGTTCTGCAACTACCACTTTTGGACCTTGACCCACGAAGGCCATCCATGGGGCGTGGATGGACCTATGGGGCGTAGGTCCCATTCGTGGTTTGCCAAAACTAGGGAAGCTTTTTGGTTTCAAGGGGTCTTGGGGGTTAGGCTTTAGGGTCCTCCTCAAGGACCCCTAGGGTGGTCCTTGGGGAGTCGTACCTTGACGTTTAACCCCTAAACCTAAGAACCTAAGCTCGGGACAACATTCTACCACTTCAAACCTCACATCAACTCAAAGACCAACTCGTTAGGCTCTAGTTTTACCTATTCATTTTCCGAGTCATTACAACCACAGTCCATTAAACCCCTCGTGGATTTAACACAGACTCTGTGTGCATCAGGATGTTGACCAAGTAATGTTCACGGACGGTTACACGGCCCATGGATTGAACCACGGTTCGTGATACTGGCCGTGAACTTACCTGATGGGTAGAAGGAATTCAAGTGTTGTTCACGATTGGTTTCGCAGCTCGTGGTAGCTTCCACGGTCCGTAAAACCTATCGTGGTCTTACACTTAGCTATTTCTTTAGTCATCTTCTTTCCCACATTCACCATATTGCATATTTACAGTACAAGCACATATCCATACATCACCACTTTTCTTAATAAATTTAAGTAACCCTCATCAAATTACAACCAATTTAAACAAACACAATTAGCACACAATTATGACCTACTGTGATCATACCCACATACAGGAACATTCAACTTTATGCAATTGAAACTAACCCACAACAATTCAATATCAACCAAGGTTATTCATCACATGATCATGCTATTTTCAACTAAATCGAAGTAAATCTAACTTGTTTTTAGACAAGATCAAACTTATAACAAGTTATTAAGTGACTTACTTGGAAGTAATGGTAAATTTCGCACACAACGAAAAAGAGACTTATTGGGTTGAACTTTCTTGACAAAATCGAATTAGGGTTTCGATTGTAGGATGAATCTTGATAGTTTTAAAGATGAACATCTTGATTGTATGAATGATAACCGTTATAGTGGAGAGGAAAGGAAATAAAATGACCTTTGGCGGTTAGCATGACATATAAACATTTAAGTTTATGCACGGGTTGGGTCGGGTTACAGAGATTTTGGAGTATGGACGACGGACCGTGAAAGTGCCCATGAAGGTCACCACGGTCCGTGGAATAGATCGTGAGTATGACTTTGGGACTAAAGTGCTTACCTGAGGTTCACGGGAGGCTAGACGGTTCGTACAAATAGTGACAGACCGTGAACCCTTCCGTGAACTATTTTATGGCAATTTCCAGTAGCCTTCTTGTAACGACTCTAAAAATGAACTAGAGTCACTAGAGCCTAACGTGTGTTCATTTGTGTTCATCTTGAGTTTTTTTGGTGTGTAGTGTTGTCCCGAGCCATGATTTAGGTGTTTAGGGGTTAGACATCAAGGTACAACTCCCCAAGGACCACCCTAAGGGTCCTTGAGGAGGACCCCAAGACCCCAAGGAAAAACCACCAAGCTGCCTAGATAGTGTGAACCACAGATGCAATCCACGGCCAGTAGATTGATCTACAACTTGTGGTCTTGATCCATAGGTCAAGGGGCTCCAAACCACCTTTCAGTCACGAACCACGCTTCAACAGCACGGTCCATGATCCCATCCACGGTCCGTGGATGAGGGTTCGAAGATTGGACCTGCAAAAGCTGTGTGGGTTCGGCCAAGGTAAGGTTATATTGGTAAATTCTTTAATTGTTTAGTTAAGTGTTTGGGCGACTATTTTGGAGTTATTTAAGTATTTTAAGAGTATTAAAACATTAAAATGGTATTTTGGATTTCATTATTCACTTTTTCCCCAAATCAAAACCCTCCCTCCAAAAATATTCTCTCTAGAAATTCCATTGGAGGTCAAGGTCAAGTTCAAGCTAGGGTTGAGGATTTCAGGGTGTTTCTTCTTCAATTTCGTGGGATTATTCAAGTATAAGGTATGTGAGTCCTTTATCTAGGGTTAGCTTTCACCCTAGAGTCAATTTCAAAGAAGTTTTCAAGTTTTCAAAGTTTATGAAAAAGTCTAAATTTCACTCAAACTCATGGGTTCTTGCATTAAATGATTTAAAATGATAAGTTATGATTATTTTGATATTTAATTGATGTTTTAAGATGAAAAACTCCATGAACCCATGATTTCTCTAAATTCCTAAATTTGGCTTATGATGTGGGTATTATGATTATGAATGAATGATGATGGATTTATGTGTAGATTGATTTAGATAATTGAATTCTATTATCATCTATGCCTATCTATGGTGAATTGTTGGAGAATTGAGGAATTGTGATTCATGGCTTTGGAAAGGGTAAGTTTGACCTAATTTCATGTTATAGTAGAATTGTTCTTGTATGTTGATCCACTTGAAAGGTGGAGGTGTTTACCTATTGTGTATATTGTGATCATGGCCTTGAAGGCATAGTTTGATGAATTGAAGTGTTATTATGATATTATACATGTGAATGTGATGTGAAGTATTTGAATGAGAATCTAATGAAGTGAAGATGATCATGTTGTGAATGTAAAGGTGTTGTGATTGAAAGCATGTTCTCACTTAGCACTTATAAATGTTGACGTTAGAATGTGAAGGGTTCCTATGATGTAATGTTGTATCTTGGATTGGTAGAGTGTCCTCTACTTGATAAATGCAAGCTATGATTGATTGTGATCTCTTGAATTGGTAGGCTTAGGCATCCTTTTCTTGTACGATGAATGTACCTTGACTTAATGTCCTAATGTCTAAGAATTGGTAGACCTAGTGTTGGTAGCCTCTTCTTGAATGAATGAATGTCATTGAGTTGGTAGACCTAAAGTTGGTATCCTTTCTATAAATGACTAATGAGGTATTTTAGACCATGTCTTGAACCGGTAAGACCTAAGCTTGGTGCCCCTTCATGATGAGTCTAGAACCCTATGTGAATGTAAAACCTTGAATTGGTAAACCTAGTAGGTGACCATTTCTTTTGTGAGATGATGAACCTTGTATCGGCAGGCGCAATGTTTAAGGCACCCTTCTTGGTAAGCCAATGAGATATCCATGTGATGTACCATGAATCGATAGGCCTATGGCATTTCTTTCATGTGTAATGATGTGTCTTGAGTTGATAGTGTTGACACCCAATTTTGACCCTCCCCGATAGTAATTGATTTATGAGCTTCTTAATATTCAAACGATTTAAAATAATTAGTTATGTCAAATTCAAATAGTTTCAAGGTTAGTGTAAATAATTTCAATCGATTTTTATAGTATTTGAATAATAAATATATTTCATATAATTATATAAGTAATTAGTATATTTTATAAATGTTTGAAGATCATAACAAAAGATTTTTACTTCGTTAAAATATATATTTTATTAATTTAGTTTAGTTTGAATTATAGCTTTAATTTTGAATTAATTAGCTTATTGAAAATCGATTAGTTTATAATTAAGTTAATTATTTTATCTCGTTAAGATTAAAAAGCTCATAAATTAATTATGTTAATTTGTCCTATATGAATTCTAGCCGAATCTTCTAAAATTAATTCATTTGGCTACCTTTTTAATCCACTTGGCTAAATTGTTAATTAGTTCCTATTACTCCTATTTTAGCCAAAATCTAACCTTTTATTCAAACCCATTTTTAAGACCAAAATTTGGGCCACTTTGTAGCAGCCCAATACAATTTTCTAGCAAACCCAACCCACATTATAATACCCATCACCCACAACAACCCAATTCTATACCAAAAACCCACCCAAAAATACAACATACATTAGCAAACATTCATACATACAGCATACGTACAGCAGTAGCCGAATGACCCCACCCCTGTGTTTTCCCCTCTTCTCCGCTTGAACCAGACAGCAGCAGGACATGTTTTCTTCTCCCTCACGCGTCAACAAGCATCAGCTCCCACACCTCTCTCTGCAACAGCCGCCCACCTCAATCTTGTCATCCAAATTTAGTGGGATTTGGGTTGATTTCTTGTACAAACGAGCAGCTCTTTGGTTCTTGATTATTTTTTTTTGAATTGAGGATATATTAAGTGGGAGAATTCCTATTCTATCCTTTCCCCCCGAGAATCCGAGCCCTAATTCCCCCATCTATATAATACCCCTGCTTATTCATTGTTTGTGGGGGGGGGGGGGAGAAAAAAAATTTCTGGAACAATTGACTTTTACGCTTGAGAAATTTTGAATGCATTTTTAGTTCTAGGTTCTAAAAGGGTCTTCAGCTAAAATTGGTTTGGATATTTTGATTTTATCGCTCGAGGTTTGAAGTCGGTGTTGAGGTTGTTCTTAGGCTCGTATTGGTCTCAGTTCGCTGCCCGGAAAGAGGTAAATCCTTTCTTGGCTTCATTTAAATCCAGTTCTTCTATGTTATTCTGTTTATGATGTGTTATTGGTTGTGTCTTGTGTTCTGTTTATACGTTAACTTCGTTTTTGGTCTCTATATGTTAGGATTTGGTTACTGAGTTTTAGCTAGTAACATCCTTTCTTTCTATATAAGTATTATTTATGTATAAATTATGTTTAGAGTTGGTTTAGTGTTATTTCCGAGCATGTTCGATCTCTTCATGCTTGACCATGAATTCTCCACGGTTCAATTCTTTTATGTTGTATTACCTTATTTTCGGCTTTAGTTGAATGCAAAAAAAAAAAGGATCTTTCTAGTCGTCTGTGGTAAATGTTCTTATCTATGGTATTTTGTTGTGTTCGGGTAAGATAATCATCTCATGGTATAGTTTCCGCTTATCTAAAGAGTGTGAGATTCTTTTCCTTTGTATTGTATCCTTACTTGTTCCATCTCGCCTCTTATGAGCTAGTAATATTTGCTTAGTTTCTCTATGGCTTACTATTTTGAAGATTTATATCCTGCGTAGGTGTTAGTTTTCATGTTTGTTATTTGTAGCTTCTCTTGAGTGGTTACACTTTGTTTTCCTTTTATTTTCTTTTCTAAATGAAGGGTTAGGACCAGCAATAAGCTGCTGCCCAGAATGTCGGCATTTGGAAATTATATTTTGTTCCCAACTCGAGTCATGCCTACTCATTTCTTATTGCGCATACCATTTACATGATTATCTGTGGCTTGCATTAGTAAAGTTTTCCCAAAGATGCTTTAAATTTCAAGTGTATATTATCCATGTAGCCTTGTGAAGTTTGAATGTGTGTCTGTCAAGTCTCATAGTTTGTGGGTATGAAATTTGTTTGGTTTAGTTTCTTAGTTTGATGAGTGTTTGTTGTTGAAGTTTTAGTAAGTGATATAGTGAAGGCGTCTTGACGAAATTGTTCCTTACCCGAGTTTTTATCTTCTCGACCATAAAATTGCACTAGTAGATCCTTGGTAATCCTGACCATAATGTTTTTGAACGATTTTATTGGCACCTCAATTTACTTTAATTATAGATTTTTTAGGAAGAAAACATCTAGTTACAGTAATAGTTCACTATTGTGAATTTATAATTTGTGCTTTGTTTTCATGTGGTGACATTTTATTTCATCTTTTTGTATTGATTCATTATGACATTCCTCCGTACTAATCGTTTTCTTCTTATTTTCTTTGCATAAATTCCCTCGGATCGAGTTCTTCGGACTCCTCTTTGCCTTGTATTTTGAGTTGGGGTTGAAACCCAATGCTTTCCCTTTTTTTTTTTGAGTCAGCCCCTATACATTCGGAAGCTGTTACAGGTCCTGGAGACCCAATATGTTGCTGAAAATTAATTCAAAGCCCAAGAAATGAGCTGTATACATATTGTATACAGCAGTATACACTCATTGTACAGCAAACACAGGCCAAAAAATGCAAAAATACAAAGATGAGGTGAAAAACGGGTGTTTGGAAGCAAGATATACACGAAAAACACCTATACACATGCCGATATACACTGATATACACCAGGTGTATACAAAAACGGGAATTTGGTTAAGCCCAATAATGGCAGCGAATTTGACCCAAAAAGGGCCCAAATTCATTTCTCCTTTACTTCTAAATTATTTAATTGTCCTTATTTATTGTTTGTTTTTATTATCATTAACTCTAACTTTAGAATTGTTAATTAACTTAATCGAATTCCCCAAAAGACAAACTATTTCTCTGTGTTGTTTTATTTTCAACAAATCTCATTTTATCAACTCTCGCATTTTCATTTATAATCTTTAGTCAAACAAAAAAAATTTAGTTGTTTTTTCATAAACCAAAAAAAAAAAAAGACTCAAATAGAAACCAATTAATTTAGTTTCGTTAAAATTCTAATTACTTGTCTCTAATTCGAATGTTTCAATTAAAGGTCCCATTTTCTTAAAAAATAAAAAATAAAAAATTTGCTCTTTGTTTAACTATTTTTTCAAAGTTAATCTAATAATGTAAAATATTATTATAAATACTTACTTAGTCCTTTTCTCAAGAAGGTTAGTCAAAACTTTTATTCTTCAATTAATTTAAAATGATTTTCATGCTTTAATGTGTTTAATTGGTTCAAGTTATTTTAAAAAATGAATAAAATAAATTCCAATTAATCTAGTATTATTAATATTCTAATCACTTATTTTCGAGTCAAATGTTTCATTTTGTATCCCTTTCTCTAAAAAATAAAAAAATGAAAATAAAATGCATCACTTAATTATTTTTCTCAAAGTTAACCAAATATTGTACATTATTATTCTTATGTTAAATCATTTTTCTAAAAGATAGTCAATATATATTTTAGTCAAATCGCAGGTCAACCGCCTGTTAGCGGGCACTTCGAATGCTTAAACTCTTCTCGAAGTGTAAATTGAACCCCGAACCCTCTTTGGTATTTTCAAATGATTTTTTCTGTTTAAATCTTTGAAAATTATAAGTTTTCTTAATTTCTTTAAAAAATTAAGTGGCGACTCTTTTCTAAGTATTTTTCTCAAATTGTTTTTATACTTAGAACATTTCAAAAAGTGATTTTTCTAAAGATTAGTTAAATTACGACACAACAGATAGGCCAATAGCATTACTCTCAAGCACAATGATGTAATGTTAATGAAACTACTCTATGGGAACAAAGGCTAAGCACCGAGTGGATATGGTTAAGAAGGTGGCTCTTCCCAATGTAGAGGCTAGAGTCCAATGAACATCTTTGGATATCCCATAACTATGTGCCGACATAGGATATTAGCTAGCGGATTTCATCCAAGCTAAGGATTCATCCGAGCTAATGTTACCGTTCTACCTTAGGCAAGTGGAACACCTCTTTATGGTGTGGGGCTATATGACACCGAATTCCATGATTTATCTCTCATGGTCTATGTCGGTTAATGCCTATTCCCATCAAGTTAGATGTGCACTCTAGTTACTTGATAGGTACTATAAAGTGTAGGTAGTAGTATGTGATGTTATCTATACATTGCACGAGTAGGCTTTGAAGGTGCTAGAGTGAGTTCTCTAAGTCTTAATGAATATGGTTTGAATGTCCTCCTAGGAAGAAGTTAAGGAGAATGTTGATCTAATGTCTAATGAATGAAAGTCCTCTCAATGCATGAATGTGTCCTACATGAATCTAATGAAGATTGTTGACTTATTGTCTAAAGGAAATGATGAATGGGTAGCTTATATTGATGAAATGAGTTACTTAGCATGTTGTGTTGAATTGTAAAGGTTCTTATTTATTGTAGCCTTGAGGAACACCTAGGTGTGTATGAAGAGGTAGTATGGGCTGCCACTTCATGTCTTACTTAGGTGTATCTTAGGGTAACTTTAGATATAGGTCCTAAGATGATGAAATGACTTACTTGCCGAATGTGCGTATGTGTTGTATATTGGTACTAGTTGAGCATGATTACTTGTAATGTGAAGCATGATAGATGGTAAGTTCACTTTTGGTGATCTTAAGGTGGTATCTTAGTGTGGGTGGTGGTATGTGACACTATCCATACATTGCACAAGGTATAACTTGAAGGTTACTTGAGGTGAAGGCTCAGGGTGAAGGTAAAGGGTTATATATGTAATTTTGGCTAAATGTGATTGATGACTTGTATGTTGGCTATGATTGTGTATTATGTCTCTTATGCTTGTATTTCATGAAGTTTTACCAAATGGCATAAAAGCATGACTCTCCAATAAATGTCCTTTTAGCATGTTTTTGCATAGCTTCCATACTTCGTACTTAATTGTGCTAACCCCATTTCTTCCCCTTTTGACTAAAGTGTAGGGATTGGAGATGTTGGTGTTCTATGGTTGATGGATAGGTTCCTAAGGTGCTTGAAGATGAAGATTTGGTGAGTCCACATAGATTCGAGGACAAACCCATTATGTTCCTTTTTTATGTCTTTTAGTTTTGTTTAAGCTTTTGTATGGGCTTAGTCCCAATCTTATATTCTAAAGGTATTAGATGGTTTGAGACATAAGTGTATAAAGTTAGAAGTCTTCCACTTGCTTTTTAATGAAAGTGTCTTCGTTTGCGAAGCTCTATTTTTCCTTATATCGAATGTTATGAATGCTATGAGGCTTGTATAAGACCTCTTCGAGGTCGAGTACGCCGATTACGACTAAGGGGTGCTCTCGGGTCGTGACACTCCTTTGGTTGGTGCTAAAGTTGACGGACCATGAAGTTGCCCGTGAAGGGCACCACAGTCCGTGAGGCTGCTCGTGAAGAGCAATCTGCACCCAGTTCCTGCAGATTTTAACCCAATCTCTCCTGCACATATCAATACACAGTGATTCTATAAAAACAAAGAGAAATAAGGAAAAAAAAGAAAATACCTAATACAATTACATCTTGGGTTGCCTCCCAAGCAGTGCACAATTTAACGTCGCGGTGCGATGCTGGTTACTTGATTACTCAGACTTCATCAAGTTTACATTCCTCCACAATCTTCACATCCTTGGGAACACCCAACTATTCACTGACCATTGGCCTTGAACCTCTCGCCCTTATCATTTTCCAGTTCAATAGCACCCGACTGAAACACTTGTGTTACCTTAAAAGGTCCAGACCATTTGGATCTCAACTTTCCTAGAAACAGACGAAGTCTGGAGTTGAAAAGTAACACCAAGTCACCAGGAGTGAAGTTTCTTTTCTCAGTATGCTTGTCATGATATAGTTTCATCCTCTCCTTATACAGTGCAAACCTCTCATAGGCCCTCAGAAGGAACTCATCCATCTCATTGATCTGATCCAACCTCAGGTTTGCAGTATCGCTCCAACTAAGGTTCAGCTTCTTCAAAGCCTAGAGTGCTTTATGCTCAAGCTCAATCGGCAAATGACATGCCTTTCCAAACACCAACTGATATGGATACATACCAATAGGTGTCTTGAAAGGTGTCTGATATGACCATAGAGCATTATCTAACTTCCGTGCCCAATCTGTCCTATTGACATTTACCATTTTAGCCAGAATTGCTTTAACTTCTCGGTTAGAGAACTCCACTTGGCCACTAGTCTGTGGGTGATAAGGTGTTGCTACCTTGTGTTGGTTAACTCCATATTTAGACAGAAGAGAGCTGAATACCTTATTGCAGAAATGGGAACCACCATCACTGATGATAGCTCTGGGTGTGCGGAACCTTGAGAAGATATTCTTCTTCAGAAAACCAGCTACACTCTTGCCATCATTCTCAGGCAAAGCAACTGCCTCAACCCATTTGGACACATAGTCCACTGCAACCAATATGTACTTCTACCCATAGGAGCTCACAAATGGGCCCAAACAGTTGATTCCCCACACATCAAATAGCTCCACCTCCAGAATAGGTGTCATGGGTAATTGATAGCGCCGAGAGATGGCTCCTTGTCGCTGGCACACATCACAACTCCTCACTAAATCCATCGCATCTTGATGAATTGTGGGCCAATAGTACCCACACTGAAGTATCTTATGAGCTATCCGAGCACCTCCATGATGACCACCTACTGGAGAGGAGTGACAAGCTTCTAGAATATGCAACATCTTAGCTTCAGGAGCACATCGCCTGATGATGTTGTCAGCACACACCCTGTGCAGATAAGGTTCATCCCAAAAGTACTTACCCCCATCATGCAGGAACCTCTTCCTTTGTTGATAAGTCAGCCCCTTAGGCATCAAATCACTAACGAGATAGTTAGCAAAATCAGAAAACTAAGGAATAAGATCAAGAGTAGTGGCTAATACCTGCTCATCCAAGAATGAATCATTTATGTCGAGCTCTAGTTCCTCTTTCTTTTCAGTCTCCATCCTCGACAGGTGATTAGCTACTTGGTTCTCACAACCTTTCCTATCCTTAACTTCAAAGTCAAACTCCTAAAGAAGTAACACACATTTGATCAACCTTGGTTTGGCATTCTTCTTTGCCATGAGGTATCTCAGAGCTGCATGGTCTGTATGGACTATCACTCTAGTGCCCAGCAAATAAGTTCTGAACTTCTCAAAAGCATACAACACAACCAGCAGTTCATGTTAAGTAACTATATAGTTTTGTTGTGCTCCATTCAGTGACTTACTAGCATAGTAAATTAGATGAAACATCTTGTTGCGCTTCTGGCCCAACACTACTCCTAAAGTAGTTCTGCTTGCATCACACATCACCTCAAATGGCTATGCCCAATCTGGACCAATGATCACGGGGGTAGAAATCAACTTCTCTTTCAGGCATTCAAAGGCTCTAAGATATGCTTCATCAAAAATGAATTTCACCTCCTTCTCCAAAATCTTGCACATGGGGTGTGCAATTTTGGAGAAGTCCTTGATGAAACGCCTATAAAATCCGACATGTTTTAAGAAGCTCCGAACACCCCTCACACAAATAGGTGGAGGCAACTTTTCAATCACCTCAATTTTTGCCTTGTCAACCTCTATCCCCTTTTGTGACACCGTGTGCCCAAAGACTATGCCTTTTTAACCATAAAATGGCACTTCTCCCAATTCAGCACTAGATTGGCTTCCTCGCACCTCTGTAGGGCCCTGCTAAGATTTAGCAAACAATCATCAAAGGTATCACCTACCACTGAAAAGTCACCCATAAATACCTCCAGAGTGTCTTTTACCATGTCTGAAAAGATAGACATCATACACCTTTGGAACGTTGTTGGTGCACTACATAGTCTAAATGGCATGACGCAAAGGTGCCATAAGGACATGTGAAGGTAGTATTTTCCTGATCTTCAGGAGCAATTGATATCTGGTTGTAGCCAGAGTATCCATCTAAGAAGCAGTACCACCCTTTTCCAGCTAACCTGTCAAGCAACTGGTCCATTAAAGGCATCAGGAAGTGATCCTTTAAGGTCCATTTGTTCAGCTTCTTGTAATCCATGCACACTCGCCATCTAGTGACTGGCCTCTGCGGGACCAACTCATTCTTGGCGTTTGCAACCACAGTCATACCGCCCTTTTTGGGCACACATTGCACTGGACTGACCCAATGACTATCAGAAATGGGGTACACCACCCCAACATCTAACTACTTGATTATTTCCTTCTTGACCACCTTTTGCATAGGTGGGTTTAACCTCCTCTGGTGTTCAATGATTGAGCTGCAGTCCTCCTTGAGTTGGATCTTATGGGTACATATACTTGGAGGTATTCCGATGATGTCAGTAATGGTCCACCCAATGGCCCTTTTGTATCTAATCAACACTTTGATCACAACTTTGACCTGTTCATCATTTAAATCTGCAGCCAAAATCACAGGTAAAGTGTTGTTAGTTCCCAAAAATACATACCTCAGGTGACTGGGAAACTGTTTTAGTTCCACCACAGGTAGCTTCTTAATGGATGGTTTTGCTGGAGGACTTGGCCTGTTTTTCAGATCCAAGTCCAACTTCTTTGGAGCATAAGAGTGTTCTCCCATACCATGCAAAGCTTTCACGGTCTCTACATAGTCAGACTAGAAGTCAACTTCAAAATTCATCAGCACTGCAGCTAAGGTTTCAACCACCATCCTCTCTTCAATGGTAGCTCCCATTTCTTCTTCATCGAAAACCGTTATCACAGACACCACATTCATATCATGTGGCTGCTTCATGGACCTGTAAATATTAAACTTTACCTCTTCTTTGTTGAGTCTGAACTTCAATTCTCCTCGCTCAACATCTACCAAGGCTCGTCTTGTGGCCAAAAATGGTCTTCCCAAAATAATGGGAACCTTAAAATCCATTTCGCAATCCAAGATCACGAAGTCTGTCGAAAAGATGAATGTGTCCACCTTTACAAGCACATCACATAGGATGCCTACAGGTCGCTTCACTGTTCTATCTGCCATCATCAACCCCATGGCTGTGGGTTTTGGAACTCCTAACCCTAGTTGCTTATAGATGGCCAGCGACATCAAGTTGATACTGGCCCCTAGATCACACAAGGCCTTTGTGAATTCGATTGATATGATAGTGCATAGTATGGTAAATGCACCCGGATCCTCCTTCTTCTGTACCATAGACCTGGTAGCAATAGCACTGCAGTGATGAATATTGTCAGTTAAATCAATACTTATAGCTCTTTTCTTTGTGACCAAGTCCTTCATGAACTTGGTATATCCTGGCATTTGTTCTAGTGCTTCCACCAGTGGTATGTTCATGGACAACTGTCTCAACATGGTGATGAATTTAGTGAATTTCCCATCCTCGGCTTTATTTTTAAGACTTTGAGGGAAAGAAGGAGGTGGTCTTGGGATTTGTTGTAAGGGCAAGGTTTCCTCAACTTCTTTTTCTTTCGCTCCTGCTGGTTTGGTTATTGGTTGCACATCATCCAAGTCATCCACTTGCTCAACTTCATCCTCCTCTCTTCCATCTTGCTCCAACACCTGCTTATGTTTAGTGCCTGCAGAAATTGGGTCAGCAAGAGCCTTACCACTCCTGGTAGCGAAAGCTATGCAGTTCCCGTCCTTCTTTGGATTTTGGATCGTATCACTTGGTAATGACCCATTCTTTCTCTAATTTAATGAGGCTGAAAGTTTCCCCAACTATTGCTCAATTTGCTTAATAGAGGTGGTGTGAGAGTCTACTAGTTGACTCATACTGGAGAATTCACCTTTCATCTCCTTCACCCCTGCATCTGTTGACTCAACTTTTTGGAGCACCTTGGCCAACATATCTTCCAGCTTAGACCCGCTGGAACTGCTACTTGCCCGATCTCTAATACCTGGGGGAACATACACACCACTGCGATCATTCATGTACCCATCTCTGTTCTGCCAGTTTCCCTGCTCTCTATTTGCAGGCCTTTCATACTGTCCTTCCCTTGAATAAGTCTGACCTGCATTCCCAGAGTTATAACCCTGGTTTCCCGAATTATAATTCCGGAAACCTCCTTGATTTCCCAAGTAATTAGCCTCTTCATCTATATCAATATCATGATCTTCATACATGTTTGGTTGTCCCACAACATTTACCTTTTCAAGCTTTGAGACAATGTGCTTTGTAAGTAGATCTATTTGGGTCCTCATGTGAGCCATGTCTTGATCCCTTTCTTCTTCTCTCTTCCTTTGCTCAGCTGAAAGTTCAAAGGTGTACCCAAGATCTCCTACTTCTGCATCCCTAGTGTACCATGCCATGTTATTCTTTGACACTTCATCCATTAGTTGCATGCTCTCTGAGAATGGCTTCCTCATAAAAGATCCTCCGCACACTGAATCAACAACAAGTTTAGTGACATAATTTAAAGACCTGTAAAATGCCCGTTTTAGATGTCTCTCAGTGAGACCATGGTTTGGGCACTTCTTCAGCTTTTGGCTGAATCTCCACCAAGTGTCATGCATCGCTTCTCCTGGTAGCTGCTTATGGGCACTGATCTCGTCTTTCATCTGCAACTCTTTTGATTCAGGAAAGAATTGCTCCAGGAAAGCCTCCTTCAACTTAGTCCAAGTCTTGATCGAGTCAATCGGCATTTCATTCAACCAGTTGGTTGCCTCTCCAGTAAGAGACAAAGGAAATAGCCTCAATCTCATCGTTGTTTGGCTTACTCCGGGAATCTCTTGCAATTTGCAAATCGCCACAAAGTTCATCAAATGCTAGTTAGCATCATCACCTGCTGCACCCCTGAACATACCCTTTCAGATTTAGCAGTTGAATCATAGTGCTAGTGATTGTGAATTTAACACCTGGAGGTAGTGCAGGTAACACTATTGCTCCAATGGCTCCAGCCCCATCCAAATCTAAGTCATCCTCCTCATACATTATGTGAGCTGGATGATGTGCTCTACCCCTTGGAGCTATGTTGGCGGTTGGGAGGAATGATTCCATCCACTGCTATGTTTTCATCCAGAGCCCTAGGTTGATTGTTCACAACATTCGGCTGAATACCTCTTGCAACGGTTTCAGCTTCTAATCCAAATCTAAATCTCTACACCTCCAGTTCTTGTGCGTTCACCATCTTACATATTGTCTTCCTAAGTTCTGGGTCGTATGGGACTAATGGGGCTCCCTTACTTCTGGTATTTGGCATACACAATCGAACTCACCTGAAAGAGACACAGACAAGGAACAAGACGTAAAATTAGGATATCTAACTACACTTAGAATAAAAGCTAGTAAAACACTTCTGAATTGAAATTCCTCAGCAGCGGTGCCAAAATTTGATACATCCAAACTTACACCTCAATTAAGAGATATAAGCGGTCGAAGCCAATTTATAGAACTCGACGTGAGTTGAGGTCGATCCCACAGAGAATTTCTTTCCAGAAATGATTTCACTGTCACGTTTTACCCAAATGTCGTTATTATTTCCTAAATAAACAATTGTAGAAAGTAAAATTAGGTTTAGCTTTAACGCTTTAGTAACCAAAGTTGCAAAATAAAGTCTAATTTAACAATTACCAAAATATCAGTTATGAAGTTGTTTCAATAATTAAATGAAACTAGGATTGTGTTCACCATAACGTTGCGTCTAGTGTTCTTCCGTAGTTGAGTTAGAGGCAATTTACCTCTATAAACTACATGCGAGTTAGCTATATCTGATACTTCTCAGTTTACTCAAATAATCTTCACTCAAGTCCTCTTGGTCCTAGAGTGTTACGCGATTTACCCTTGCCTACAATGGTGTTAAGGTTCTTTTCTCTCGAACTCAAACTTTGACTCCATTTAGTTAGATTAGTTTTTTCCTAACTATCATTTTTCTCTCGAACAAATGACAAATACAGGCTCACCCTAATGCGTGCACTTATCAAAATACATGAATAACGAAAACTAAACTACAGTTTGCAACCACAAATTGCCTTTCACTCGTTTTACGAAATCACAATTAGAATTATGTCATGGATCCCACAACCCCAATTGTGGTATTTAGCCACTCATGATTTCACGTAAATGTTTAGAAATATCGAATGAAAGCATGTTAAAAAGTACTTACAAGAATAAGCAATCAACAACCACTTTGATAATTCAAGAACCGGAAATCCGAACTTCAAACTTAATTCAATATCCAAAATCGAAAACCAAAAGCTATAAATAATGGAAACTTGTTCGTCGTTCAAGGTTAGATAAGATAAAAAAATAAAAAACGACCTAATTAATTCAAATAAGTGTTTTAAAAGAGAGTCCTACTTGAAGTAGGACTAGAATGTCGAGCCTTTCACTCCCACTTATACGGCCCGTTAAGGATTTCACGGTCCGTGAAGCCCTCTGTGGTCTTCATTTGGAATTCCCCCAGCTTGGATCTTCTATACTTGCCTACTGGAAATCGCACCATAGAAACTACCACGGTCCGTCAAGGACTTCACGGTTCGTGAAGTCCTCTGTGATCTTCACGGTTCGTGAAGTCCTCTGTGATCTTCACTTGGAATTCCCCAACTTGGGTCTTCAATGTTTCTCTACTGGCTCACCTCCACGGCTGACACCACCGGCCGTTGTGAGGATCACGGGTCAATGAAGTTGGCTGTGATCTTTACTTGGTCCCTTCTACTCTCAACTCCTCCAAGGCTTGCACACTGGTTCACCTTCACGACAGGTACCACGGATCGTGACAAGGACCACGGCCCGTAATGGGCTCCGTGGTCTTCACTTGGCACTTGGTTATCAACAACCTTCTTTTATTTCATCTTTCACGTCCACTTGTTTCACATGTACAAACATTACCAAACACATTATATCCACATAAATACACTCGATTCTAGTATCAATTCTTAATTTTCAAGCATCAAATGTGCCAAGATTTCGCGGCACATCAACTATCCGAAAAATAACAAAAAATTTAATTTTTCCTCGTAAATGTATGAAACATATAAAAATAAAAAATAAGTACATCAAAATACCACAAAAAATTCTCAAACTGCACCAATGACCTTAGAATATCGAAACAAAAACATGATCAAAATTTTGCTCTTTTTTCGTAACTCTCCGAAAAATAACAAAAAAATTATTTTTTCCTCGTAAATGTATGAAACATATAAAGATCAAGAAAAAGTACATCAAAACACCACAAAAAATTCTCAAATTGCACCAATGACCTTAGAATATCGAAACAAAAACATGATCAAAATTTTACTCTTTTTCGTAACTGTCCGAAATATAACAAAAAATTTAATTTTTCCTCGTAAATGTACGAAATATATAAAAATAAAGAAAAGTACATCAAAAACACCACAAAAAATTCTCAAACTGCAGCAATGACCTTAAAATATCGATATACAAAAATGATCAAAATTTAATTCTTTTTTGTCACTGTCCGAAAAATAATAAAAATTATTTTTTCTTCGTAAATGTACGAAACATATAAAAATCAAGAAAAGTACATCAAAACAATTCAAAAAGTTCTCAAACTGCACCAATGAACTTAGAACATCGAAACACAAAATGATCAAAATTTTACTCTTTTTCGTAACTATCCGAAAAATAACAAATTTTTTTTTTTTTTGTAAATGTACGAAACATATAAAAATCAAGAAAATTACATCAAAACACCTCAAAAAATTCTCAAATTGCACCAATGAACTTAAAATATCGAAACAAAAGAATGACCAAAATTTTACTCTTTTTCGTAACTATCCGAAAAATAACAAAAATAATAATTTTTCCTCGTAAATGTATGAAACAAATAATAAAAAAAATAGAAGATCAAAACACCTCAAAAAAATCTCAAACTGCACCAAATGACCTTAGAATATCAAAACAAAAAAATTAAAACAAAACACCTCAAACAATTCTCAAACTGCACCAATGACATTAAAATATCGAGAGAAAAAAATTATCAAAATTTTACTCTTTTTCGTAACTGTTCGGAAAAAAAAATTCTCGTAAATGTATAAAAAATATAAAAATCAAGAAGAGTACAGATAAACCCCTCAGAAAATTTTCAAACTACACCAACGACAATAGAATATCGAAATATAAAAATCATCAAAACAAATTTCTTTTACGTAACAGTTCTAAAAATGAAAAAAAAATTATTTTTTCCTCGTAAATGTACGGAACATATAAAAATCAAGAAAAGTATATCACAACACTTCAACAAATTCTTAAACAGCACCAATGGCCATAGAATATGAAAACAAAAAAATGACAAAAAAAATAAATAAAAAATTAATTTTTCCTCGTAAATGTACGAAACATATAAAAATCAAGAAAAGTACATCAAAACACCTAAAAATATGCTCAAACTGCACCAATGACATTAGAATACCGAAACAAAAGAATCATCAAATAATTTCTCTTTTTCGTAACTGTCCGAAAAATGATAAAAAATTAAATATTTCCTCATAAATATACGAAACATATAAAAATCAAGAAAAGTACATCAAAATACCTCAAAAAATTCTCAAACTGCACCAATGACCTTTGAATATCAAAACAAAAAAATGTTCAAAATTTTAGTCTTTTTTGTTACTGTACGAAAAATAACAAAATATTTGATTTTTCCTAATAAACATATGAAACATATAAAAATCAAGAATTTACATCAAAACACCTCAAAAACTTTTAAAACTGCACCAATGACCTTAGAATATGGAACAAAAAAATTGATCAAAAATTTAATCTTTTTCGTAACTGTCCAAAAAATAACAAAAAAATATTTTTTCACTTAAAAGTACAAAACATATAAAAAAAACAAGAAAATTACATAATAACACCTCAAAAATTTCTCAAATTACACCAATGACATTAGAATATCGAAACAAAAAAATCATCAAAATTTTACACTTTTTCGTAACTATCTTAAAAATAATAATAATAAAAAAATCTTCGTAAATGAATGGAACATATAAAAATCAAGAAAAGTACACCAAAATACCTCAACAAATTCTCAAACTACGCCAATGACTTTAGAATATCAACACAAAAAAATCATCAAAACTTTACACTTTTTCGTAACTTTATGAATAATAACAAAAAATTTAATTCTTCCTCGTAAATGTACGAAACATATAAAAATCAAGAAAATTAAATCAAAACACCTCAAAAAATTCTAAAACTGCACATATGACCTTAGAATATCGAAACAAAAAAATGATCAAAATTTTACTCGTTTTCGTAACTGTCTTAAAAATACAAAAAAAATTATTTTTCCTCGTAAATGTACGAAACATATAAAAATCAAGAAAAGTACATCAAAACCCAACAAAAAATTCTTAAACTGCACCAATGGACTTAGAATGTCGAAACAAAAAAAATGATCAAAATTTTACTCTTTTTCGTAACCGTAAAAAAATAACAAAAAAATTATTTTTTCCTCGTAAATGTACGAAACATATAAAAATCAAGAAAAGTGCATCCAAACACTTCAAAAAATTCTCAAACTTCACCAAATGACCTTAAACTATCAAAACAAAAAAATGATCAAAATTTTACACTATTTCGTAACCGTCCAAAAAATAACAGAAAAATTATTTTTTCCTCGTAATAGTACAAAACATATAACAATCAAGAAAAGGACATCAAAATAACTAAAAAAATTCCCAAACTACACCAATGACTTTTGAATATCGAAACAAAAAAATGATCAAAATTTTACAATTTTTCTTAACTGTCCGAAAAATAACAAAAAACATATTTTTCCTCGTAAATGTACCAAACATATAAAAAACAAGAAAAATACGTCAAAACACCTCAAAAAATTCTCAAACTGCACCAATGACCTTTGAATATCAAAACAACAAAATGATCATAATTTTATTCTTTTTCGTACTTGTCCGAAAAATAACAAAAAAAAATGTCCTCATAAATATACGAAACATTTTAAAATCAAGAAAAGTACATCAAAACACCTCAAACTGCATCAATGACCTTAGAATATCGAAACAAAAAAATGATTAAAATTTTACTCTTTTTCGTAACTGTACGAAACATATAAAAATCAAGAAAAGTACATCAAAACTCCTCAAAAAATCTTAAATTGCACTAATGACCTTTGAATATCAAAACAACAAAATGATCATAATTTTATTCTTTTTCGTACTTGTCCGAAAAATAACAAAAAAAAATGTCCTCATAAATATACGAAACATTTTAAAATCAAGAAAAGTACATCAAAACACCTCAAACTGCATCAATGACCTTAGAATATCGAAACAAAAAAATGATTAAAATTTTACTCTTTTTCGTAACTGTACGAAACATATAAAAATCAAGAAAAGTACATCAAAACTCCTCAAAAAATCTTAAATTGCACTAATGACCTTTGAATATCAAAACAACAAAATGATCATAATTTTATTCTTTTTCGTACTTGTCCGAAAAATAACAAAAAAAAATGTCCTCATAAATATACGAAACATTTTAAAATCAAGAAAGGTACATCAAAACACCTCAAACTGCATCAATGACCTTAGAATATCGAAACAAAAAAATGATTAAAATTTTACTCTTTTTCGTAA
>JAJOOE010002789.1:0-23097 GCA_036250405.1 Solanum raphanifolium | reverse complement strand
CAAAAATCCCTTAAAAATGATGTTTGCGGGATACATAGCGTTGTGCACGGGATACATTAGGTTTGATACATCCCACATAGCGGGATACATAGCGTTGTGCACGGGATACATAGCATTGTGCACGGGATACATAGCGTTTGATACATTCCACATAGCGGGATACATAGCGTTGTGCACGGGATACATAGCATTGTGCACGGGATACATAGGTAAAATAAGGGATTTTTGAAATTTTTGAAATAAGTAGGGATAAATGGATATTAAGGTAAGTAAAGGAGTGTAGTTAAGTAATTTGTCCAAAAACGAATGTTAATGAGATGGGGGTTGTCTTTAAAAGATTTTGATAATTTTCCACTTGGTGAGCTAACTTTTTGAAATGTGAGGCAGATTCAACACTTAATTCAGGTTTCTTATCATTCATTGTTGAGCTCTAAACTAAAAATTGCACATGCACATGCACCAGATATGCAACATTGGGCATGAAAGAACTAATAAGGCTCACATCAATGAATGACATAATACATAAATATGCCCTTTAACTTGGCTTCAAATCACATATATGCCCTTCAATTTTGGGTGTGCACAAATAGACACTTAAACTTGTATAAAATTGAACAAATAGACACACATGTCCTACATGACATCCTACATGTAATTTTTTTGTCCTACGTGGTGGCCTACGTGTATTGTGTCACGTAGGACTCATGTGTCTACTTGTTCAAGTTTATACAAGTTTAAGTGTCTACTTGTGCATACCCAAAGTTGAAGGGCATAAATGTGAAATGAGGTCAAGTTAAAGGGCATATTTATGTATTATGCCTTAATGAAATGCGTGATTTCCTTATAAGACTTGTGCAATTCTCCTTTATTTGAGCTAGCTTTTGGAGCGTGAATTGTTACCAAGACCTAATTTTACAGAGTTTGAGATAGGCTAATTAACCCAATACAAATAAAATAATGCTCGATCACATATATAATACAAAATATAAGTTATAAACTGTTCATAAATAAATAGACAATAAAATCAGGATATTTGCAACAGACAATAAAATCAGGATAGTTAACGTAACTATTAATCTTGAAGTAGCAATGCTCACAATTCACATAAACAAGAAGCATAAAAATTACTAGTACAATTTTATAGTCTATGCATCTAACTTAGAGGAAGATTTATATCATCACTTGAAACAAAATATATACGTAAAATAACAGTTTTGTTTGAATTCACTTGAATTAAATTTAGAAGATTAAATTGAACCTGCAGAACTATAAAATTATAAATAATAAAATAATTTCTTTTTTCTAGATTAGTCTTGATTAACAATTCTAATCCTTAAATTATTTTTTTAATTACTATGCATGTTTCCAATAAAGTAGATTTAATTTACACCGTTGTTATTAGATATTCTGTTTGTGGCGAGGAACATCATTGTATGGATTTTTCATTTTTATTTGAAAAATAATAATGACACTAATTGAGATTTATATAGAGAATTGAGATTCATACGGTAGACACAAAATTATTGTAAAGTATAAACTTGTAGTCCACTCGTAGATGACATAATCTTAAGGAATTAAATGTAAAGTAGCGTTCTTACTATTCTTTTTTCTAATTTTCATAACTAGCAATATTAAAATTTATATCTAATTAATAATGGCTTAAAATTTTTATTCTGGAAAAAGTGTGGGATTGGAGGTTCCGAAAGTTGAAGTTCGATATGAGGATATAACACTCACAGCAAATGTGACTGTTGGCTCCAGAGCTTTGCCTACTTTGGTGAACTCAGTCCGTGATGTCATCGAGGTAAATCATTCAATCCTACAACTAATTCTCTTATGTTATTCTTTTAACCGCAGTGTCCGGGCCAACTTTCGCAGACTAATTCCATGGATATCTGCCACCTCCCACGACCAATAAGTATTAGTAATTTTGTTCACCAAGACTAGGACAAATAAGAAGAATCACTTAGTGTGTTTTATCGCCACTAGTTCAGAGTTTTCAACCACTTTACTGACCACTAGGCCACACCAAGTCTCTATGTTATTCTTCTACCTTAGACTATAGCTTATGATAGTTTCTCTAAATATATTTTTATGAATTACAGAGTATATTGACTGGACTGAGGATTTTCCGTCCTAAGAGAAACTCTCTTACCATTTTGAACAACGTGAGTGGTGTTATAAAACCTGGGAGGTAAGCTTTAATTTGTTTCTTTTTTTTCTTACTTCTGATAACTGCCTTGTGTATGAAAGAAGTGTTGCTGTTATATTGGTAGCTTTTAATTATATATTTAACAAACATATTTCAAATTTGCTATTACCTACATATGTGCCGGAAGTCTGGAAGGTTATTCAACCTGGATATTATGTGTCTGATTGATGGAATCGATAGTTTAAGATGCTAGAACAGAAGAATTGACCGCTGGTTAGGGGATCAGTGTATGACTAGCTTGGAGCAGTAAGATGTAGTAAGCGGGAAAACAATTCATCCAATGTAGGAATATCGAACTAGCCAAAACCTGGTCCCGCACTGTGTCAAGTTCACCAGGATTGGATCAATAGTGGTCATGTTTTCTTTGAAAGCGGTTACTGGCTTGATCAATGTTGGACACTAATGTGTACAATACTGCACCTTCTGACAATTTATACTACCTATCTAACAGAAAAAAATTTAAATATTTCACCTACTGAAAGTAAAAACAGCTTAGTCCTAAACATATACAAATATACTCCGCAACTTATAGTTAGTAGTAATTAGATTGCCAAACAGTTGCATATAATGAAACATTGTTTTATTGCTCTTGCTAGGATGACACTGCTCCTTGGACCTCCTGGTTCTGGTAAAACTTCATTGCTTTTAGCTCTTTCAGGGAAGCTTGATAATAGCTTAAAGGTGAGTACCAGCCTTTCTCTTGTATTGCCTTTGGATTCATAATCCTTGTCTTCCTTAATAGACGTGGAGTTCTTCTACAAAGATTCAATGATTCTATAAGCTCTTTTATTGATTTATACATCTGACATTCAAGATAATTATCTCAAATCATCATCTTGGTAACATTAGTGGCTCCAATTTTTGTTTAATCGGCCTAATAACATATGTCCTTGAAATGCAGTGTAACCAGGGAATTAAAAGGTAGGAGTTCTGGGAATATTGCAAAAAGAGGCAAATATGAATCCTGATCAGATATTAAGTATTTTGTTAGCTTAATTTAACGTTATGTCTTTTCTTTGATAATTTCACTGCATTGCTTATCCTTTCTAACTTGCACCATGTATTTAATTACCTTCACTTCAGTTTACTTCTTTCAAGAGGATCTCCTGGAGACATTATGTTCCATTGAACTACAATAATAAAAAACAATACCAAATATAATTACATAACTCTTTGTTACAGAAAAGAGGGATTATCACGTATAATGGACATAAGCTGGATGAATTTTGTGTGCAAAGAACTTCAGCTTACATAAGTCAGACAGATAATCATATTGCTGAGTTAACTGTAAGAGAAACTGTAGATTTTGCTGCTAGATGCCAAGGTGCAAGTCAAGGATTTGGAGGTTTGTCTAAACATTTCCACTTCATGTACTTGACCAGTTTTCCTTTTACAAGGCATGGGTTTCCTCTTTACTTGTGCAGATGTCTGTCACAGCTTTCGTGAAATCTTTCATATTTTAATTGTAATGCGAGTATCACTTAGTAAACAGATGTGTTATGCTGCACAATTAAGCTTGCTGAACCATGTTATATCATTGTACTAGTTCTTTCTTTTTATGAGAGAACTGTATCTGACAACCTTATGTCTTGAATAGAAACAACACAAAGGGAAAAGATCCCCAGGAAATTACTTCCTAAACAAAAAGCTTAGGAAATATATAGAACTGAACAGCAAAATGTCCTAATTTCTGGAAGTCAAGATGTTATCCTTTCTTCATTGTCATTTGACAATGAGATAGATCAAAGAATAAAAGGACTATTGCAACATTTTTTTGTGAAGGTTTTACAGAAATAAGATAAGACCAAAGCAAAATGGAATTGAATATATAGGTACTTTTGGAATTCCTCTGCTGTTTTTGGGCATGTTATTAATGAAGCCTTTTATCTAGTTCCATAACTTAGTCTAGTGGGGAAATATAGGTAGGAGTCTTAGCTAATACCTTGCCACACCCTGGGCATATTCTGTGGACAAATAAGTAGTGTGTTAAGACTTAAGAGCATTAAGTTTCCAGATATTATCTTCCTAATCTATTTTAGAGCAAAGGCAAATATGTTTCTTCTCATGTAATTAGTGATTGATATATATCCCACTTTGCCTGCTTAATCAGAACCAATTAAGGTTTATCTATTATGACATAACATCTTTCATTCCCAAACCTGCCCTGTTAATTTCTTTTGCAGAATATATGAAAGACCTTGATCGTTTAGAGAAGGAAAGAAGTATACGTCCAAACTCTGAAATAGACGCATATATGAAGGTTTGATTTGAGTTTCTCTATCTACCAGGCTAGTTCACCCATGTTTTATGGGATCTCATGATGTTTTATGTAATTTTCATGTTGGTATTTGTTGCAATCAATAACTGGTTAGGCATCTTCTGTTGGCGGTAAGAAGCACAGCGTGTCTACAGATTACGTCTTGAAAGTTCTTGGTTTAGATGTATGTTCAGATACAATTGTTGGCAATGACATGATAAGAGGAGTTTCAGGTGGACAAAGGAAGCGAGTTACGACAGGTATTTCCTCACTCTCTTAAATAATTCTGGTTGTATTGGAGCAAATCTTGACCTCCAGAGATTATTCATAATTTTGGTGTTAATTGTAAGGCAAATTAAAGTAACTTATGCATAAATTTTGTTTGTTTATGAGCTGGCATGTTTCCTTATAATAGTTGAGGTACTTGAACTAAGTGAGATAGCCTGAAATATCAGAATTCACCCACCAGTTTCTTTTTTCTGGACGAGAGAAGGGAGAAAAATGTGGCTACATAAATAGTTGCTAATAATGGTTTCCATACACAGGAGAAATGATTGTCGGACCCAGGAAAACACTTTTCATGGATGAAATATCTACTGGACTTGATAGCTCCACGACGTACCAAATTGTCAAGTGCTTAAGAAATTTTGTTCATTTAATGGACGCAACGTTGATGATTGCTCTTCTTCAACCTGCACCTGAAACTTTTGAATTGTTTGATGATCTGGTATTACTCTCTGAAGGATATGTCGTGTACCATGGTCCCCAAGCAGATGTTATTGAATTCTTTGAATCATTAGGATTTCGATTGCCACCCCGTAAGGGCGTTGCAGATTTCCTTCAAGAGGTACTTTTCATTTGGTGCTTTATAGCCCCAAGGTGTATTTGGTACTTTAACTGGTCTCTTCGCAGGTTACCTCAAGAAAGGATCAGGCACAATACTGGGCTGATAATTCCAGACCATATGAATTCATTCCTGTTCATGCAATTGCCGAAGCGTTTAGGAACTCCAGATATGGTCAGGATATAAAATCCTTCCTTTCTACTCCATATGATAGATCCAAAGGTCATCCCTCAGCTCTATCTACAACAAAGTTTGCTATTCCCAGATGGGATCTCTTTAAAGCTTGTTTCGAGAGAGAGTGGCTTCTAATGACTAGGCATAGTTTTCTTTATATCTTCAGAACGTTTCAGGTATGCCTGTAAGTTTACATTCTTTATACCAATCTGATTCACATTTTTTTCATTTTCTGCCTTCAATTTCAAAATTAAAAATAACGTAAAATGAGACTTTTGTTCCTTTTTTTAAAAAAAGTATTTGTCTTTCTGCTTCACCTACTCATCATTTACACATCTAAATTTTATTCTTAAATCTCCAAGCTGGTCAAATAAGACCATCTAAATTCGATCAAGGGATTTCTCAAGAAGATTCAAATGCATTAGAGGCAGAGCAAGATTTGAAGTTTATGGGTTCTAAATTTGCACCGAATCAAATAGCTTGTTTTAATTTTTGGCTTTGCAATTTAATATTTATACATATTTCATAGATTTTATGATACGAGTATACTCTATAAGCAAAAACTATTGGTTTCATCTGAACCCGTAGCTAATATTGTAACTCTGTCCATCGTGAAGTTCTATGATTGAGAACTCGAGGGAGAAAACTATCAGTGTATTTGAGCTGTTAGAGAGTTGAAGTCTCAATTATACCTCATATTCAAGTATGCATTTGGTCCTTCAGGCCAGTATAGAAGTGGATGTATAAATGGAAGCTTCCAAGAACTTGTCATTTGTGCCACTTCCAATTCTTCAAATGATTTTGATTAGTTCATCAAGTTATTTCTTAGACTCCATAGCAGCCCCTCCATCCATAGCTTCTCAGATTCAGCATATCTATAGAGTTGTTAGTCTCTTAATTTTGATGTATCACAGACTTTTCATACATGTGTTTACAGGTTGCTTTTGTTGGATTTGTAACATGCACAATGTTTCTAAAAACACGGATGCATCCCACGGATTTGACGAACGGCAACTTGTATCTTTCTTGTTTGTTTTTCGCCTTGATTCATATGATGTTCAACGGATTTTCAGAACTGCCTCTCTTAATATTTCGCCTCCCAGTCTTCTATAAGCAAAGAGATAATATGTTTTATCCTGCATGGTCATGGTCCTTGTGTAGTTGGATCCTGCGTTTACCTTACTCTGTAATTGAAGCTGTCGTATGGTCTTTTGTTGTGTACTGGAGTGTAGGTTTCGCACCTGGTGCTGGGAGGTATGTTCGGTTTCTGTTTTCTTCTTCTTCTTTTATATTTTTTTGGATAATTGGCATGTTGAGTTTTTTTTCACCAGACATACAGACAAGGCTACAGTAGATTGTTTATTCTACTTATATCCCCTTTTAACTGTTCCAGGTTTTTCCGCTACATGTTTACACTCTTTGTAGTTCACCAGATGGGAATGGGTCTCTTTCGATCAATAGCTTCTATTGCACGAGTTTTGGTTGTCTCAAATACATTTGCATCAGCTGCACTGCTGATCACATTTTTATCGGGAGGTTTTATCGTGCCAAAAGGTAAGGTTGCACTTTTCTTTAGTTTGTAGCAGGAATTCATTTATTGAAATGGAGTCTCTATCCTTGCAGGAATGATTAAGCCATGGTGGGAATGGGCCTTTTGGATTTCACCATTGACATATGGACAACGAGCTATTTCAGTTAATGAATTTACTGCCCCACGATGGACGGAGGTGTGCTCTCTATACCGTGGGAATGCTGGATGTGTTAGTTATAGATAAAACAAATAAATGGAATGAACAATAATATATTCTAGAAGCTTAATCAGTTGGATCATTTAAATTGAAATTTTGTAGAAGATAACCATTGGAAACGTAACTCTTGGGAATGCTGTTCTGCGATCGCACAGCCTGCCAACAACCAATAGCTGGTATTGGCTGGGAGTAGGTGTTTTATTGCTCTACATTTTGTTTTTCAACGCTATTCTGACTCTAGCCTTGGCTATTCTCAACCGTAAGTGATATTGACCTCTTGTATTATAGATTTAGAATTGCCAACACATAGTTGCCAGTATTTACTAGACTTTGTTTTTCTCTTTTTTTTTCTTTCAGCAATAAGAAAATCCGGGGCAGTTATCTCACCAGAAGCAGTGGGTACAGATGGTAAATTATCCCCTCTTCTCATGGATGAATGGAATGTGTACTTCTTACCCATTTATGATATGTTTGGCAGGAGGTAGTAAGACTTCTGAGTCAAATGGGGACCCTGACCCGGGGATGACTAAAAAAAAGGGGATGATACTGCCATTCCAACCACTGGCAATGACTTTCCATAATGTTAAATACTTTGTTGACATGCCAAAGGTATCTATACTGAAAATTTGTTTACCTGTACATGTTGAATCGTATCATTTCTAGCAGAAGACATGTACTGTTTCAGGAAATGAGTTCAGAAGGAATACCTGAAAAGAAGCTGCAACTACTGTCGAGTGTTAGTGGAGTATTCTCTCCTGGTGTTCTTACCGCGTTGGTTGGTTCGAGTGGAGCAGGAAAAACCACATTGATGGATTGCCTAGCTGGAAGGAAAACTTCTGGATATATAGAGGGTGACATTAAGATATCAGGATACCCGAAACAACAAGAGACTTTTGCTAGAGTTTCAGGATATGTTGAACAAAATGATATACATTCTCCTCAAGTCACAGTTTTTGAATCCCTGTGGTTTTCTTCTTATCTGCGTCTTCCCAAAGAAGTGAATAAGGAACAAAGAGAGGTAGTAGCAACTGGCTTGCCGTTTTACTTTTTTATCTTCTGAACTTCAATATGTTTGATCTTTTTGGATAAAATGCTAAAACTCATTTGACTTCCTTATTCTGCAGGAGTTTGTTAAAGAGGTAATGGATTTGGTGGAACTTGACTCTCTAAAGAATGCTTTGGTAGGCTTGCCCGGAAGTTCTGGCTTATCAACAGAACAAAGAAAGCGCTTGACAATTGCAGTAGAACTTGTGGCAAATCCTTCAATAATTTTCATGGATGAGCCTACATCTGGGCTTGATGCACGAGCAGCAGCCATTGTAATGCGAACTGTTCGTAATACTGTAGACACTGGCAGAACTGTTGTTTGCACAATCCATCAGCCAAGTATTGAAATTTTTGAAGCATTTGATGAGGTATGTTATCAAGGCATTTCTATAATAGATAAGTTACATGACCGCCAGGGCATCCGCTCATGTGATGTTACAACATGTAGCTTCTTCTTATGAAACGTGGAGGACAAGTGATATATGGGGGGAAGCTTGGGGAGAAGTCACAAACAATGGTTGACTACTTTCAGGTACGGGCTTGTGCCTCCACCATTCACTTAGTATAATTAATTCAACTGTGCTCGATTTTCAAGAGATACAAAGTGTGTGTTACAACTTTAAAATTAAGAGGAAGATTCTTCTAGCCCTTTTCTTGGTGCAGAGGTGTGGGGATGCGTCACTAATATTTCTCCACATTCCACTGCTTCGCCGTCGATTTTAATCTTGAAGTAGTTACTACTAATTTAGTTACACAAGATATTTCCATTGTGGTCTCTGTATATAGATTGTTCATCTGTTAATACAGTTGAAATCTGATTGTACTTATAAGGAAACAGATTGCATTTTCCTTATTGAAAAAAAAAACACAATTAGAGTTCAATTATATGAGGCATAGTTCCTATATTTTGGTTACTCACTTTTCAAAAGCTATTGTTCATGCTGCACGTGTTTGTGAATACATTTTGTAGAGTATTCCTGGGATACCCCCAATTCCTAGTGGTTACAATCCTGCAACCTGGATGCTTGAGATAAGTACGCCAGCTGCTGAAGAAAGGATGGGAGAAGATTTTGCAGTAATATACAGAAATTCTGAGCAGTTCAGGTGATCTTAATAAATGTCTTCATCACCTGAAGTATACTATTTATTGCTCGCTTCATTTTTCCTTTATTGACAATTTGTAGAACTTGTATCTCTTTCTAAAATTAGGGGAGTGGAGGCCTTAATTAAGCAACTGAGCGTCCCGCCTGAGAACTCAGAACCTCTAAAGTTCTCCAGCACATACAGTCAAGGTGCATTTTCTCAGTTTAGGATCTGTCTCTGGAAGCAAAATCTTGTGTATTGGAGAAGTCCGACTTATAATGCTGTTAGGTTGTTCTTTACAACGTTGAGTGCTCTGATTCTCGGTTCTATATTTTGGGATGTCGGTTCAAAAAGGTAACTTTTCTCTTATGAAATATCTAGAGCAAACTATTGGATAATTCTTTCAGTCTTTATAAAGCAGACACAGTTGGTTGCTTGTTATTTCCAATGTAGTTGTAGAACAACTTCCCCTACATACTCTTTGCTGGGGATTCTTCAAGAAGGATAAATGAGAACAGTACAAGATTGCTGCTCTTTTTTCTTTTTTATTCATGATATAGAAGTAACTTCTATGGACAAAATGGCTGGATTGCCAGATTGAAAGAGAAGAACTATGCAAAATAACATAGTGAGAGAAAACCAGCAAGTAAACTAGCAATTAGGACCATTCTAAGGTTTCAGTTTCCAAACTTGGATTAAATATTAGAGCCTTGATTGTATCAATTTTATGATCAATTCTCAAATTATTAACTGGGGCAGTACACTTGAAATGATTCCACAGGGACTCCACTCAAAATTTGTTCGTTGTTATGGGTGCGCTTTATTCTTCATGCTTGTTCCTGGGGGTCAATAATGCTTCTTCTGTACAGCCAATAGTTGCCATTGAGAGAACAGTTTTCTACAGGGAGAAGGCTGCTGGAATGTACTCTCCTCTACCATATGCAGCAGCTCAGGTTAGCACATTCTCATCAAGTACATCTTAATTGCTTCGAGTTGCAACAGATATAATAATAGTATGTTGGTATTTCTTGAACTACTCAATAAGATGGTATATGAACTGCTTTTAGAAGAGATGATGAGATTGTTTACTAATATCAACTTCTTCTTTTTTGGCAAATAGGGGTTAGTCGAAATTCCATACATCTTCATGCAGACATTACTATTTGGAATCATTTCATATTTGATGATCAACTTTGAAAGGACAGCTGGTATGAACCTAAGGAATTAATTTTCATGATCAACTCCATATTTTCTTTGCTTTTGCCTATCCTTAGTTCTTCAAGTAATGGGTTCATCTGCCATTCTGGTTGTTTTTTCTAGAAACCGTTCTGCTGAATGTTACCCTGAAGGATTACATCTGCTTTTCTATGGAAGTGTATTTGTGTAACATGTCAAAGACCAATGTCGCATATATCATTTTCTGATGTTTTACTGGAACTTACCATACATTCATATTCTCCTTTTATGTAAAGCAGTAGTTGATTCACTATGCTGTTTTGCACTATTCAAAACATGCCTAAATATTTAGAGTTCCAAAAGCAGTGGGCAAAATGTGATCTCCCTTTTCGTTTTGCAGTCTGCAGCGTATATCTGTTTATTTTGATTCATGGATTTGCTTCTTTAGTAATTACTGCAGTTTATGTTGAGAAATTATTAAAGTAATCCATGAAAATGCAGTAGTGCTTCTTGCATGGAGGTAAGCGATTTAGGTTTGGATTTTACCCAGTGAACATTCTGTTTAACTCTAGGAAACTTGGTAACACTAATTAACATGTTAACCAAGAAATAAAGATGCATATGTAACCTATAGCCATTGGAATCTCAGCCCTTTCTATATCAGTGAAAATTACTTGAGATGTACATCTTTCCTCTGACATTTGGACCATTAACTTCAATTCATGTATTTAATATGCTTCTTTCTGTTGCTACTCGTTTTGAATTCCGATATGTTATTACATTATTCCATGTTCTTCCTCATGAACTGTGCTCATAGCAACTAAGTTAAACTCCTTGCTGTTTATACTTGGTTGTCAGATAATCTAACTTGTGGTTTTGCTGGTATTTTGCAGAAAAATTTCTCCTATATCTAGTGTTCATGTTTCTGACATTCAGCTATTTCACCTTTTACGGTATGATGGCTGTTGGTCTTACGCCAACTCCACATTTGGCTGCTGTCATTTCATCTGCATTTTATTCGCTGTGGAACCTCATGTCTGGCTTTCTTGTTCCAAAACCTGTGAGTACTATTTTCCTCAGCATACTCTCATCATAAATTACAGCAGTTTTGTGTGCTTAAGAAAATTATTGTTCCAATTTCTTTTGTCTGCTTATAGGAATTAAGTCGGGGACTATTGGATATATACATGCACACATTTGCAGGCAAAAAAGTGTAAATAATATTAGGTTCACTCTCTTGAGTACATTCTTAGAAAAGAGAGGTTTTGGATAATGAAGCGCCACATTAGCTTTCAAATAATTTTATATATACGGTCCAATTTAAATAATATATTTTAATCAACCTAAGTTTATTTGGTCAATTTACTCGTATTTTACAATTCCTGTCCTAAAATCACCTAGTTTTATTATCTTTAACGCACAGGTGATCATGATTTTGAGAAGTACGTAATAATTTCCTTTTTTGAACTGTTGTAAAAGAATGGAAATAGGAAAGTTCAGCTCAACTGTTAAATACAGTAATTATCAAAGCAAGAAAGAACTTGGAACCAGTTTTTGTTTGTCAATTAAACTGTGGCTTATTGCAGAAGCGGATGTGACCTTTTGTATGGTTCAACTTAACATAGTAATCACTAAAATTTTGACAAATATTAAGTTTTGAACTCATAATTTCTGAAGCACGAGGAGTTCAGTGCTAAAGTATTAGTTGGACTCATTAAGTTAAAATTCTGGACCTGCGTATGACTTATTGCATAAGAGCATGTTTTTCAGATTCTGCAAATGTATTTAAGTGTAATAGATTGCATGGTTTCCTCCAAAGCTAGTAGGATAAATAATCAGTTTTTGGATCCTTTTATGATAATTTGCATTGTTTTTCTCTATCTTATGCAATGTAGAGTATCCCTGGATGGTGGATATGGTTCTACTACATCAGCCCAGTGGCATGGACGTTGCGGGGCATTATTAGCTCTCAACTTGGCGATGTAGAAGAAATAATGACAGGACCTGGATTTCAAGGCACTGTGAAAGAGTATCTGGAGGTCAGTCTAGGTTTTGGACCTGGATGGATTGGGTGGTCAGCTCTGATACTTGTTGGATTTTGCTTGCTCTTCTTCACTGTCTTTGCATTATCAGTCAAAGTTCTCAACTTCCAAAAAAGATGATGAGATTGTTATTTCTTTTTTGGCATGAGTAGATTGCTGATCTTGAAAAGCCCTACATGGTGAATGAAGCTCCACTTTGTATTCAAACTATGAACTCATCTAGATAAGAGGTTTTGCTTTGTAGTAGAGAAAATTCTACTTTATTTGCCTTAGTGCAGGATATTACACATGATTAGTGCAGGGTATTTCTTAGACAGGATTAAACACAGCAATGCTGAAACTTGTTGAATGATAATTTCTTTTCATTGTCACTCGAATTTCTGCAGGGGATAGGAAATACTCCTTTGCCTTCCATCTTTTTTGAGTGAGATGTTCCTTGATACATTAATCGTCTTTTCAATTGCATTAATCAACCTTACACTAAATTCATATTCATTGTCACAATTAAATTAATACGAATGCAGTGATAATGATTCACTGTTTTAAACATTAAAATCCGCTTTTGTACATAGTCACATTTAGGTAACTACTACTCCAATCCTAAAGTGGTATAAGTTGAATAAGCAACTTCTTTGATCCGTGCAATTTCCATGCTTGACATCCAGACGTAGAGCTATTGCCTAGTCTATGGGTTCCGCAACTTCATAACCCTTAAATTCAAAATTCTATCTACATCTCTAGTGACACTTAATTCGAGTTGATTGACCTACTTTATACTAATTATTATAGATTGATTAGGAGAATACAACCTAAAGGATTGGTCTACTATGTATGTGGGAGAGTCCGTCAGTCTATAAATACATAATATTTCTCTTTTTAATCAATGAGGAATAATTGACACAATAAATGAAGCATCCAAACTGTTTCTTTGGGCCAAAGTAAGTTCATTTTAAGCGTGTCTGCTAGTTCAGCTTTTATACAAGTTGGACTATATGCTTGTGCATAGTCAAATTTAGAAGACATAAATGTAGGCTAAATTAAATAACATGTTTATGTATAATGTATTGTGCCTATTTTTTAATATACATTTTTTTCATATATATATATATATTTAACTAAAAAAATATAATTATTTTTTACCAACCGGTCAGATGTGTAACTTTGCGTACTTGAAATACTGCTTGAAGAAAAATTATTTTCAAGAAGTTTAACAAAACATACCTTAAGACAGTCCAGACATACCATACCCGGGGTTGGACCGGGTCGAGAAGATTCGAGAGCACGAGAACCAGCCAGGAAGACAGATACCCGGAACAAAGAACAATTCCGCGCCAAGGAAGAACAAAAATCAGAGAAAATTACCCAAATCAAAAACTGAACCCTAAAATCAATGGCTGAAAAATTGGCCCCTGAGAAACGTCACAGCTTCGTCCATAATGGTACTTCTAACTCCTTATCCTTTTCGTTTTCCTCATCTACTACTAACTTTTTTGTGCATAAGGAAAATGATAACGTTGATTGTGGAGTTGACAATTGAATTTCAGGCCAGAAGGTGTTCGAATGGGACCAAACGCTTGAAGAATTGAACATTTACATAACTCTTCCAGAAAATGTTCCTAAGAAGCTTTTTTATTGCAAGATTGAGTCTAAGCGTTTGGAAGTTGGGATCAAAGGCAACCCACCTTACCTTAATGTAAGTTCTTCAACTTCTTAGTTTTATGTAAGCTAATAATTTAGTATTTTCACCTTTAATTTTTTTTTTTTTTTGCAGCATGATCTTATGAACCCAGTGAAGACCGATTGTTCCTTCTGGACTCTAGGTAATTTATTATTTTCCTTAATAAGGGTAAGATTTTCTTTAATTCTGGTAACAAAATCTCTATGGAACTGGAAAAATGGATACACGGGATTTGTATAGCTTACCTTGCTAGTTTGCGATTGTTGCTTTGTAGTTGTTGGTAACAGAAATCAATTGCTTGCACACTGCTTTTGATGATTGTCACTTGGTACAGTGGTCTCTCTTTTAGGGAACAGCGTGAAGAAACTCATGTAGTCTCGAGCATATAAAATACTAGTGGTCAAATGTCCCTGAAATTCTTAGCAAAGTTAAAGGGTTTGAACTTTATTAGTTCAGAACACGGAGTCTAGTAGAGTCAGCTCAATTATTAGCTATAAGAATCAGCTGTTGTAAGTTGCAGTTGGGTATATTTTTGTGAAGTGTTTCTCAGTTCTATGGAACTTATGAGGTTTAGATATGATTAGTTTGAACGATCATTGATAAATTGCTACTAATAGCTAGTATACCGATAAATTTGTTCTAACTTAGATGGTAAATGACAGAGGATGATATACTTCATGTAACCTTACAGAAGAGGGATAATGGTCAGACATGGTCTTCTCCTATATTGGGCCAAGGGCAGTTGGATCCATATGCCAGTGATCTTGAACAGAAAAGGCTCATGCTTCAAAGGTTCCAAGAAGAGGTAATATGATTAAGCTCTACTAAAATCTATGTTTCATATGTTGCATTCTCCCATCATTTTGGAATACCTGCGGTTGCTTCTGTTGAAGTGTTCACCCGATTTCTACTTCCAAGCTGTTCATTCATGTTGATTCATTGAAGAGTAAATTGCTACTTGCTTTTTTTACTGTTCTTTTGTTGGTTGACTCATTGTGCCCTTCTTGGTTGGCTAGCCATACTCATGAATTGGTTGACCCTTTCTACGCATTGATGTTTAATTTGTGGATTGCTTTTTTAATTGACCATTTTCTTGGACTTAAATATATCTGATGATTTTCCGCGAAGTGGCTTCCATGTGGACTGGGTTCATAACTTCCCATGTGTTCATCTTCTGTTGTTAAATTGTTATTAGTTGCTAGGAGCTCTAAAATTCCTGAAAGCAATGAAATTACCTTTTTTAATGGATGTAATAAGAGAAAAAAGTTTTTAATGAACAACAAATGCTTGCTTCTTCATATACTGTGTAAAATTAGAAGTCTCACTCGCTAAACATTGGAGTCTGTGAGTCTGGCGTGTTTGCTATATGCTGTACTGCTGTGGCAGTTCTTACTGGCATTCCAAAGCAGATCCAGCTCAACGATTGCAAGCTATTGACAGATTGTTTGTTCAATTGCTGCTTTCATTTTTCTTAGGAGTTAACCTCCTAGTCGCCAGTCAAACAACAGGGTATGAGAGATTTTGAATATTTGGAAGGCTTTATATGAATCTCCTCCCAATTAGATTTCTTAAATGCACGAATACACTCATTAGGCTTCAGAAATATCATCACTACTCACCTTCTCAGATTTTTACCAGTAGTTTGAACTTTTTAGCATAGCACTCAATCCAATGTCAATTGGCTTCATTTTCAATTTATTGTCATTGAGAAATTAGTGGAGCCTTTGTAAGTTTTGAACTGGAAAATTAGCTTGGTGTCTTAAACCGCTTGATTTGGATTTAGCAATAATTAAACATTAAGATTTAACAGTTGGATTCTAGTCGTATACATATCACCCCGTAATTGAAATTGAGGAATTAGACGTTCCTTTTCATTTTTTATTTTGTTAAATTGTTAAATGTCTTGTTGTTTTGGCCCTTATTTTGCATTTTTAGGTGGAGTTACTTTTTGTATTTTTTGGAAAATGATACTCCACAGTTCATATTGACATCATTCTCATATTTTGGGTCTTTGGATTGTATGTATGAGTATTGATAAGCCAAACTCCATGATTAAATTTTAGCAATTCCGTATCAATTTTGGCTGTTACAGAAATTTTAGTGTCAAAAAGCCATAGCCCACATAGGTTTTTTTTTTTGGAAACTCAGCCCACATAGGTTCAATTTAAGGTTTACTTCTTGTCATACTCTCTCTAACAGTCTGGTTTTGTTTCCATTAACTATTTAAGACGTGTTGTGTCACACATCCGCCTTTTCTGTATGTGTATATCTGTGTTTGTATTGCTTCAAGCTTCATGAGCAATCTATCTATAATCTATTGGACTAAATTAAGTACCTCTATGTCATGTCCTGCCACTTCACTGTTCAAATTTGGCACCGGAATAGGCGAGAAGAATCTAGAGTTGTGGAGAGGCTTATGGAGAACTCTAGAACCCCCTAGATATTTTCAAGAAGGCTTTAGAATTTCCTAAAAAGTGTAGAGAATTCTAGAATGTGGACCAAAGTGTAAATATAGAGGGACTTGTATTGTAAATATTATTTTCACAAAGGCCCTAGGAAGTAGTATAAATAGAGGGCCTCCCATTTGTAAATCATCACTCAAGTCACTCAAGTTGTAAAACATTCCCCAAGCAATAACAAGGCCTTCTTCCAAAACTTTCCAAGTCTTTCTTGCCTTCTCTTAGCGATCCTAGTTCAAAGGGCTTACAAGATCTTGAAAGATTAGTGAGTAAGTTGTCAAGTGCCGCACGGAGCTTTAGTGAGACTCTAAGTCCTTGACATCTAGCTTAGCTTCCTTTAGTTTCTCTCTGCATTTGTAATTTGTAGATGCAAATGAGTGATATACTTCCAGACATATTGCTTGAACTTGGGTAGACAGTCCCTAAAGGAAAGACTTGTCTTGTCAATATCTTGGAGTACTGCTATTTACCCTTGTATCTGCCTTGAGCTGTTTTGCATCTTCTACATACTGTTTTAAATTGGAGGCCAGAACTGATTTAAAAATTACTATTTGACGACTTCCTTTTGATAACAAAGAATCTCGTCTCTGCAGAATCCTGGTTTTGATTTCTCACAGGCACAATTCTCCGGGAATTGTCCTGATCCAAAGACCTTCATGGGGGGGATTGGTTCAACTTGATATTGTTCTATTATCTTGAAAGTTCCATTGTAACTATGGACCTAACTAGATATGCATTGTTATGATGAGATGACAAACTCTCCACTGGAATTCCTAAATGTATTATGAAATATTAATTCTTGGTAACCATCTTGTTTACTGGTAAGGTTTATTAATCACTTTGCTGTTGATTAAATATGATTGCTAATGCGACATCTCTATACTACATATAATGTGTCGTTCTTATAGGTTATAAAAATTGTCACGATATCTGATTATTCCCCTATTGAATGTGACATCTTTCATTTATGTGTTGTGCTTAGGGATTCTCCAGGCAAAGATTCTTTATAAATTCGACATTGTTAAAATGATATCAAAATTATACTCAACAAAAAGTGAAGAATATAAAGATATCATATTCTTTAAGGTTAAGTACAATAGATTTGAAAGTAATGGAGGTAATAAGAGGAAAAAATTTACATTACCAAACTATACTAATTTATTTTTGTGAATTGATAATGTATGTTAATTTTGATTAAGTAAAACAATGTATGTTCAGGCAAGTGTTTTGAATTTATTGAATTGGAATAAATAGTTTTCGAAATCAGATGAGGAAGAATGAAAATATTCAATTGGTTTTTTTATTTCTTCTGAAGGAGAGGGAACTTTAATCTTTATATCCGTGGGTCGATAAACAATGAGCACGTCATGCTGTTGTCCACTTGGATGGTACATATTAAGCTTAATACATTGATAACTCCTCAAATTTATTTTAAAATTTTGTTTAGACCATTAAACTATGACTTAATTCAATTAAGTATTTGAGCACATAATGTTGAAGAGATAATTCAATTAATACATTTTGTTTAGACCATTAAACTACGACATAATGTGCCATAGATAAATCAGTCATATAAAATATGTCGCTCTGTTATGTGTTGGGCTCAATTTGGAACATGCCTTTGAGATCTCTTCTTATAACAAAGGATATGATATATTCAAAGGGATAATGGTCTGAAAAATACCTCAACTTTGGTCGAATTTACTGTTGTGATACTAAACTTTCATAAAAACCTATTACCTCCCTAGACTATTTAGTACCATATTTTTTACCTCCTGAACTATTTAATAGTGTATTTTTTACCTTTAAAATACACTATTAAATAGTTCAGGAGGTAAAAAATACACTATTAAATAGTCTAGGGAGGTAATAGGTCCTCATGAAAGTTTTGTATCGCAATAGCAAATCCGATCAAAGTTAGAATATTTTTCAGACCCTTATTCCTATTTTAAATAACTAACTTATTTACATACTATACATTTGAAAATACGTACAATAAAATTTTAAAATTTGAACCAAACATGTGCTATAAAATACTTTATTATGTATTCAAATGTCGAATTTAAATATGAATCTACCTGTTGCAGTAAATTGATCTGGCCAAATATGATACGAGTAATTTCCCTAGATAGTCACCCATATTTGAGAAATTACCTAGTAATATCACTTATGTTTGTTTTAGGACTACAATATCACCCAACTTTATCTATTTTCCTCAAAATATACTTGACACAAAAAAAAACATTATCTCTCTCCTAATGAAATGCCATGTCACATTTTTTTAATTCTTTTAAGTGTTTGTTCCCCTGCTTTTCGATAGTATTTATACCGTGTTTAGACATTTTTTGTTTATTTGTTTGTACTTCTCTGATTAGAAAGATTTTTCAAAGGCCGACAACCCAAGTAAAAGTTGAAAACATGATATTTGTCGATAGAGAGCCTAGTGCGTTTTATGTACACTACTTTCATTCATTATTGTTACATTTAGTAAGAAAACAAGTTATATCATATTATATAAAAAAAATGCTTTTACACTATTAGATTATAAACTCTAATTAACTCAAAAGGAGAAAAAAAGGGACCAGACGAATTATTTGAAGATTAAAATAAATAGCATCAGTAATTGTAGGCTGTCCGTGTGACTTATTGACTAGACGTATATAGTCTATGGTCCGCATATATTGAAATGAGACATTTCATTGCTCCAATTATTATACTCAGAAAATAATAAAATATTAAAGATACAAACTAGTATTCTCTTATTATATAAAAGAGACTTCACAATGAAGCAGTCATGTCTCTATCGATGTGTCTGCTTAGCGTGTTTTGGAAAAAAATTGAAAAACTTATTTCATTTGTTTTATTTTAACTTAATTAGTGTATAATTTTTCTGAAATTATGGAATCTGTTTTAGCTATATCTTTTAGTTTTAAATTCATATTCTTTAGTTATAGCTTTATTATTTTGAATGTTGGTAATATCTTGTAGCTACTTTGAGTATAGATTCAACGATCGATGACGAAAAATACTTTAATTATGGACATCTTAATGAACCTCTTCACATTAAATTTGCGCAAACAAAAAGTAACTAACAACTTAAAATATCTAAAATCATATTAAAATTTAATTAACTTTCTAAATTCTATCGATATCACATAAATTAAAATAATAGATATTGAGCTCGTGCTAGCATAGACACGTGTGTCTAATTTTAAGCATACATGTAAGTTTTAAATTTTACTTCTTTAAAATAGAGAGTTCTTAATCAATATTTTATATCTTTTTTAATAATTTTAAAATCATAAATATAACTAAATTCTGTGTAATCGAAGGTTAGCTCCGCTCTCGATTTCTTGTGAGAATCGACATGGTTTTATCTTTACGATTAACAAGGAGATTTTTTGTGCGAAGAAAATCACGCACATAATAAATATCACACGTATACTAATTAATTACTTTTACTTGTTTTTATAACATAGTATTTTTCAAGTTAATAGTAAAAAAAATACTTAATTAAATATTATTTTCCACGAATTTCGTATTTTAACTATATATTATTTCCTTTATCTATCTAAATTGTTATTTCCTTTGTATTAAAATAAACCCCCGATTTATAATGGTGGTTAAATGTTTGAAATAAATAGACACGCAACAGGGGCACAAACACTTCAATTCCTAATGTAGGCATTCCACAACTAAACTACTTAGTTTTAGGAGCCTACAGACATTTAAAGAATTAAAAAAAATATTATTAATAAATTTAAAAAATGTGACATGGCATCCCATTAGGAAAGAGATAGTGTTTTTTTTTTTGTGTCAAGTATATTTTGAGGAAAATAGGTAAAGTTGAGTGATATTATAGTCCTAAAACAAACATAAGTGATATTACTAGGTAATTTCCTAAACATGAGTGTTTATCTAGGGAAATTACTCATATGATACTGGACAAAACTTTTAATTGAACACGACACAGAATCAATCCTTTTCCAACAAGGTCCGCACTTCAATGCCTTAATAGAAGCACATATTCCCCCTTCACTATTTTGCTTAATTAATTTACATTTTTCATCGAAAACTCTTTCTCCTAACTCCCATCTCCCTTTTATATAACAACAAAAACACATGTGTAAAGCATACACAGAATTGCTTATGCACGTAGCTCTTTCAGCCATTTGTCTTTGCGCCGTATTTGCCAAATCTTCAATACCCTTTTCACTCTTTTGGTGAGAACTGAGAAACCATGCAAAAATTCTGTATTCAAAGTATTTGATTCAGTTGAAACCCTACCGTTTTCGATTTTATCGGAGCTCAGTAGAAGATTTTGATAAAAGAAGCTTAAATTATGGTGAAGGAAGCGAAAGATTCATCAGTACCCACAACCCATCGGTGTTTAATTGTGGGGAATTACTGTCACGATGTTCTGATCAAGGACGACGTCGTAATAGCGGAGTCACTGGGCGGAGCGGCGTCGTTCATCTCCGCCGTGCTTGATGGTTTGTCTGTTTCTTCCGACTACATTTCTAAAGTGGGTCCTGATTTTGTGTACTCTGTTAATCACCGCCCGATCACTTCGTCCTCTTCCAAAACCACCGTTTTCCATGCCTATTTCTCAACTGAAAGCACACGGCAAGATCGCATCTTAAAACGGGTCACTGCATGTGACCCGGTGACTCCCTCGGATCTCCCGAACTCAAAATTTGATTTTGGGTTAGCTGTAGGTGTTGGTGGAGAGATTTTGCCTGAAACCCTTGAGCGGATGATTGAGATGTGTAAGGTTGTGTTTGTTGATATCCAAGCTTTGATTCGGGTATTTGACCCGGTTGATGGAACAGTGAATCTTGTACAATTGAATCAAACCGGGTTTTGGCCTTTGTTGAATAGAATTGGGTATTTGAAAGCATCTGCGGAGGAGGCACCATTTGTGGATGTGGAGGAAGCAAGGAAATGGTGTTGTGTGGTAGTGACAAAAGGGAAAGATGGGTGTACAGTGTATTCTAAAGATGAAGAATTGTCCATTGCGCCTTTTCCAGCTTATCAAGTTGATCCAACAGGAGCTGGGGATAGCTTTCTTGGAGGTTTAGTTGCAGGGCTTGTTGATGGATTGGCAGTACCAGATGCTGCATTGCTGGGAAACTTTTTCGGATCACTGACTGTAGGGCAAATTGGGCTTCCCAAGTTCGACTCGCGGATGGTACAGGTTGTTTAGATACTCCCATTGATTATGATTGTCATTTGTTGTTTGCCAATGTTTTAAGTGTGCCGAACTATTAATTTTGTAATGCTTGAATGCTTTTATGAGCTTCTTACGACAGATCAATCAAACTAGTTGAACTATGTGAAATGTAAGTTAGCAGATTACATACATGCATTGTTTAGTTTTCTTTCTAATTTCAATTCTACAAGTAGTAGGAAGAAAATGCATATGAAGAGATGAGCTTCTTCTTTTTTTGAAAGACCAACCAAAGAATTTCATAAAAAAAACACAGATTTCTACAATATATTCAAGTGCTGCCATAACTTCAAATACAAAAAAGTAACTTCAAATCTGCAAAAGTTTATTATGGAATATCATGATCAAAGTTTATAGTTGTTTGTGCTAAAGATGTTTGCCTAATTTTTTTTTAGTCCGGGTGAGGAAGAATGAGAGTTTTGTAACTGAACTGTCAAATTGTGGTTAATCTATCTCTGTCCCACTGCCTGAATATGCAATTTGAACTTTGCAGATAGTTCAAGTGATGTTATTAATTGAGTTACTTTTAAACACAGAGAAGTCTACTACTGTGTTATGACTCTGTAATATTTAAAAGCAGACTCCATTGGACATCTTCCATTTGGATAGACACCTTCCATTTCTCTTCTTTGTTGTTCATAAATAAAATGAGGAAGAGTCAATAACATATAAGACTTTGTGATCTCTTTGGGATGGAAGTTATTAGGAAGATGATGTTTTTCTTCTTACCTGTTACTCAATTTGCAATTTCTTTTATTAATGTTTTTTCCCATCTTATACTTTTCTTCCTTACACCATTGTTGATGAAGTTTTCTTCCTTATACTGTAAATAGTTATATATAATTGTAACTACATTTAGTTTTTGCCTTTTGTTAAAAAAGAGGAGTTCCAATTATTAGTTGATAACTTAATATCCATTTCCTTTGCCTTCTGTTGCTTTTTAAGAGAAGTTTAAGATATTTTTATACACGAAGTTAATGGAATTTTTAGATATTGTCCTTACATGGATCAGTTTAGATAAGAGTGGGAAAGAAAATGCAGTATTGTTGGTGGGTGTTAGCAGAAGTGCAATTTGCTTAGTCATTGACTACCTATAGATCTCAAATTCTTAGACATATTGTTGCACTCCATTTGTAGTTCATTAGTT
>JAJOOE010002788.1:0-30085 GCA_036250405.1 Solanum raphanifolium | reverse complement strand
ATATAGAACTCAATGTTCAGAACTCAACAACTCAGAACTCAAAAACTTCAATGGTAATACTCGTTTCAAGAATGTTCGACTTAGAGGGTTCATGCAGAATTATGGGCATGAACTACTCAACTCAAGGACTCAAAGATACTTCTCATCTCCAGACTGCTCGACTTATAGGGTTCGTGCAGAATTCTGGGCATGCACTACTCAACTCAAGGACTTCATGGGTAACATGTAATAGTCCCATGATTAGAAATATAATCTTAAAAGGGTCAGGATCTCAATACTCAAGACTTAGAACCGGAAGATACTACTCCTCTCAAAGATGCTCAACTTAGGAAGTTCATGCGGAATTTATGGGCATGAACGACTCGACTCGAGGGTCAACATAACAATATGGAACTCATGTATACGACTCTTCTCATCCTCATACTTACTTGCTCAAAACTTAGTTCAAACTGATAATTGATCTCAAAGGATTCACAATTTAATTCAAATACTTTCTTGGACTCTACTCTTAACTCTCTCTTGAATGTGAATTATGAATTCAAGGGTTATGGTTCATGATATAAAGGATCTAGGTAATAGTGCAGACTCATGAATACATTCAGCTCACTCTCATACTCACTTACTTGAGTCTTGAAACAAGTTATTAGAAATTGTAGAAGACTCCTCAAAACGACTCAAACGGACTTTCTCAAAATATTCGAAAGAACTCTCAAGACTTGACTCTTAGCTCTACCTTAAATTTGAATTATGAATTCAAGGTTATGATTCATGTTATGAACAATTTCTAGGTGTTTATAAGTAGTTTAGAGTGATTAGAATAAAAAAGAGTGAAGGTACACTTTAAAAGAACTCAAACAGAGCAACCGACTGCAAACTGGATGGGGTAGGCGACCCTAGCGCACTGAGTGGTGCGGGGAGCCAAACCCTAAACTACAGAACATAATTTGTGGAGCACTATCTGGTGCGACGCACCAGGCCCCAACCCAGAAAATTCGACGAATTTCTTTGCTTGTTTTCTCACCCTAACTTGCCTAGAATCGAACAGTTTCTTCCCCAATCACTTTGATTCGATTACTTAACATAAGTACACTCTAATCTACTCAATACATCCCTCAAAACACTCACCTTCATCTCAAGAAATCATCAAAACCCCAACACAACAAAATTTAGGATGAACTTCAAGAACACTTCTCAAGAACTCGTCAAGAACTCTAATCTTTCAACTTCAAGAATGAAATTTCGTTGAAAATAACATGATTGGCTTGTGGGTGAAAAAACCCAACACTATGGAAGCTTACATACCTCTTAGGGATTAAACCCATGGAGAAAATCCGCAACAAAACTCAAGAACCTCAACGAGCGTCTTGATCCTTTCCTCTTTTCTCCTCGTTTCTCTTCTTTTCTCTTCTTGAACTCTCAACTAAAACCCTAGGATATATTAGGATTATAAAACTGAACCTAATAGGATTTGTTCCTTTAAACCTTACTAAAAATGAATTAAATCTGATTTGGTAAGGAAAAGATCAAAATACCACTTACTATTTTCGGGTAACTTTCCTTAACTAGATATCCTGACTTTAAAAGGGCATATCTCACTCATCCGACCTCAAAACTTAGAAAACTCGGTAGCGTTGGAAAGATAATTCAAATACCGTTCATTTTCCATCTCATGACACACCTAACTCATCTTGTACTAAGAGTTATGGTAGTTTTAAGTTGACCCAAAACATAGAAGAGCTTAGGAATGACTTCAATGAATTCTCTCTAGTTCTTCTTGGAACTCAAGGTGATACATCAAGTGACCTTAACACTTAGGAAAAATTTAAATTCCTTGGTAAAACTTACTCACTATGAAGGATGGTTCAAGTCTTAGCTCAAAAAATTTCCAGGTGTTACAAAAGATTCATATTTTGGAGTAATTGATTGACTAAATTGAGGCAAGTGAACTTCAAGACCTTGATAAAATTTATAGAATCTTGTATTTTTCTTGTTGCATATGTTGAGAGTATTGAGAATCAGTGATGGACTGAATTGTTCATATTGTTTAATCTTAATGATGAAAAAAGGGAATAATGAAAAGGTAATGTGTTGGTAATTGTTGTGTGGTATATGATGAATGATTTGAGTGGTAATATTGGTTCATTATCAGTGAAACAGAATGATTGCGCTATTGTGATTGTGATTTCTATGGAATTGCCATCTCCTGATCATGGTGTGAACATGACTATTTGGATTGGTTCTAAAATATTATGATGCGGTCTATTGTGATTATGCCAAGGTCTTTTTTGATGGATGACACGGATGCTGAGGTTTTTTCCGGCGGGTGAGATTGATGCAGAGGGCTCTTCCGGTGGGTACATGGACTTTGTGCATTCCCCATGGGTTCCGATCTGAGGTTCAATGGATGTGTATAATAAGACAGACATGCATCACTCTACATGACATTGCACATCATTGCATCGCACTTCATTGATTACTTATCATAAGTGATTAATTTAACATAGAAATTATCCATCCCTAGTTTCATCTACTTTGTAGTGAATATAAGAGTAAAATTATATAACCCCCAATATAATTTTACCATAAGCAATTTTTTTAATGTAGATGTATGTTCCTTTTGTCCTTTCATCCAATTTTCCTTGTCATATATTTTTTGATTTTGGATATATGTTTTGTTAATTTGAGTGATGTTTATAATCATTATTATTATTATATGCCTGAATTTAATTTGGTTCAAAACTTTAACATGTAGTATATTATTTTCAATTTTATCTTATTATATTATTTTCTTGAGTTTTTATTTAACTAATAATATTTTTAATAATAATATTAATAATATGGAATATTATCTTTTTTAATGTAAAATATTAGGAATATGTTAATCATATACTAGTAATATAAGTTTTGTATTTCAAAAACTAAATAGGAGCGAAACAAAAAATATATAACTTATCAAAGTTATTATTTATCAACACATGCAAGAGAGGATCCACTAGTAGATTCTTGACAATAGAGCTCCGATCGTATAATTTATTGCTAATATGAATTTAATTTAACATAGTATAATTATTTTATATTTGAATCTTTTTAAAAGCCTAAGAATTTAAATTAATTATTGTTTTTGCAATTTGTGATACTTTAATGAATCACAAATTTATTCCACCAAACTTATTTAAGTGCAAAAAACTGCAAATTTTGTCATTAACTTACAATGAGTTTATTGGAATCGTTTCAAGAGAGCTATTTAACAAATTTTATAGAACTATATAGGTTACAATGTGATGAAATCAATACTACCTGAAAGCTTGGGAGGCCTTCACATTCTCATAGAATTGAATATTTCATCCAATTTATTAAGTGGAAAAATACACCTTGAGATTGAAAATGTAAAGGGTGCAAAATTTATTGATCTGTCAAAAAATAATTTTTCTGATAAGATTCTTTGCACTTTAGGGGATCTAAATAAATTGATTAATCTTTCTCTGGCACATAATAGACTATCAAAGTTCATTTGACAAACCGTTGGCATTGGAATTCTTGAATTTGTGTTATACAATTTATCTATTTTACATCTTATGCTTATGTTAATATATACTATTCACAAATCTAATCTAGGCTATGTAATATTCTAGTGGTAACTAAGCTCAATGATGTAGCATATTTGGGGTGAGATGCTATAACCACTAAAGAATGTAATTTTTAGTGAAGTTAAGGTATATACGAATTTATTATTTCAATTTCACACTATTTTATCGTTATTCATTTCTCATAATAGATTTTTTTTTTTAAATCAAGAAATGTGTATGTTTTACCTACCATGACAAGTAAATCGCTACTAACTTGAGAAAATCAAGTTGTAGGGTATTAGACTCGTTTTATGATGATCACTCGTTTTAACCTATTATGCGACCATCATAAAACAAGTCTGATATTCTATGACTTGATAATTTTTTTAAGTTAGTAGCACTTTGTTTGTCATGATGGAGAATATATATACACTTTTTTTAAAAAAATAAAAATTTAAATGTCTAAAATGAGAAATGAATACTGATAAGTGTAGTATTTGAATTAAAATAATAAATTCATATATATATATACCTTCAACTCATTGAAAATGAAATTTTTGAGTGATTGTGCATCTAACCCCAAGTCGGATAAGCAATATCACATAAAATGAGTTCAAATCCATGAAAATATTTAGGTACAATTTAGATACTTATTCTCGCTGGGAAATTTTATATGTAATGATTTGTTTTGGTGTTTTACTAAATATTTACTATCTAGTTATAAGAGTTCTAATCTTTTTATTTCTTTTATCATATAAATGTGAGTCGAGAGCGATTATTTTATTTATTGTGACACCTCAAACCTTTATGCTAACATTTGGACTTATCTATTTGTGTAGATAGGTCCGAACCTGATGAAATTTAATTGTATATAGGTGTTTAGATCAATTCATTAGTGTGAAAATGCATTATATATTAAGGTCATACGAGATCCTTAGCACAAAGTTGAGTTGGAAACGTCCTCATCGATTGAGTTTCGCTATGAGCTTTTACTAGGGTCAACTCCAAATGAGTGTATCTCCTAGAATACAAAGAGGTATGCGGCTCAAAACATATTAAATTAAATGTTTTTGAATCTTCTTTGAAACACCACCGACCATTAATTAATTTAAATCAGTACAACGTTATAGTCATTTTACTAAAATGTGTCTAAACTGCAAAAGTCATTTTGTTATAGGGAAGGATAAACTGATTTTAAGTATGTTTTGACGGATTTTACGGCAAAAACTTCAAAACCTTGTTTCATAGTCCTAGAAGGGCAATTTTTTCAAGGCTAGGGTAACAATTCTTCATTGAGGTAAGTTCTTCTATTAACTTCTTTGTCTATTAATCCACTAACATCTTAGACCATTAAAACTATTGTTAATGGTGAAACTTTGGGGAAAACCCTATGGGTATGTATTATATCACTTATAATTTTTTAATTTGTAAGCTAATGATTCTAAGCATAAAATTGTTGTTATAAAACATGATTGTAATGATCGTAGATCTTGTGTATAATAAAGATGAGACCTTTATCATAAAAATTGCTTTAAAGTTATAATTGGGGTAAATATTGGCTTATTTTAGATGTTTTTAAGCCAAAATAGCTTTTAAGCAGCTTTGTAGTGTTTGTAACATAAAAAAAACTATTTGTAAACGCTTGTTTTTAAGCTAAAGTGACTAATGTAAGTCATAAGTTTGAATTTCTAACTTATGACTTATGATTTAGAGTCTGTTTGGATTGACTTTTGACTTTTGACTTATAAACCAAAAAAAAAATCCAAACACCCCAAAAGTACTTAAAATTCATTTTGACTTAAAGCACTTAAAATAAATCAATCCAAACGTACTCTAAAACTAAAGGGTCAATTAGTAGGGAATAAGTTATTCCACTATATATATCGGATAACTTATCTCATCATTAAGGTATAAATGATGAGATAAATCATTCAAGGATTACATAATACCTCAAACCAAACGCAAGATAAAGTAATCCTGCATTTTATCTCAAGATTACTATACATTATATCTCACACAGTCAGACTAATAAGTAAAAGACAACGAATTAGTGAGCTCGTATTAGCACGCCAGTAGATCTAGTCTATACCTAAGACTATTTGAAACGCAATCAAAAAAGTGATCAGTAAACGCTATTTTTACAAATCTTTTACTTTTTCAACATTTCTACTTACATAAAGGCACATCTTCACCAACTCATAAAGTGGTCCATACATAAGACCCAGACCTGTTTCTGGGCTGTTATAATAACTGACAAAACTGAGAGAAAGATTGGACTGATGGGATACCAAATAGAACAAAAGGAACATGGGCCTGACACTGAAGGCTTAAATGGGCCCGGCCCATTAGTGTACTACTCACCGACAGCAACTTCTCACTATTATCACTTTGTACCACTAAAGTTGTACAAAATATTAATGTTTAATTTGACCACAAAAAAGTTGGATCATTTGCACTTTGACTCCTATTTTGTACTCATGATAATTAATTATTTTTTTTGTGAAATATAAGTTTAAACTAGTTACTTGTCGTGTACGGGTTTAATATTTATTCACAAATTTGGTGTTAGTTAAATGATATTAAATAATTTTACTAAGAAAATATAAGTTTAAGAGTAAATTTTAGGTTTAACAAATATAAAAATCATATTTGTATGTTATAGCTATAGCTATAGTTTGTATAATTGCGCCCCATAGCAAACTTTATGTTTGCTATGGCTATTAATCTGTATATTCCGGTACACATATACATAAAAATTTGTATTTGTATATTTCGGTATACTTATACATAAAAACTTGGCATGTCTTGATCTGTATATTTCGGTAATCTGTATATTGATTTGTGTACAAACTAAAACATAGTAGTTGTATATAAACAAAATTACTACATATATACATAAAGAGACTATACAAACATGTCTTGTAATGTATAACTATGGAAAATATACAAACAACAAATTGAATTTGTATAAACAAACTAAAAAATAGTAATTGTATATAAACAAAATTGTATAAAAGGAATTCGTATATACTAATATACCTTCCGAATGGGTCCCGCCTGCAGAAGGCAAAAAACATGAAATGTTTGCTGCGAATTACAAATAAAAGAAACTATATCTATAACATTTAATTTGAATTAATAGTCTGTTATTTCATACAATTTTCCCCAAATTTAAACTAGTTATTTGTTGTGCATGGGTCCAATATTTATTCACAAATTTATTTTTAAGTGGTGTTAATTAAATGATATTATATTGTCCTATTAAGTGTAAAGAGATACCTGATAAATATTAAGTGGTATTTGATTAAATAATTCAAATGTTTGCTCTAAAATAAATTATAATGTATATTTGTTTGGTAGTGAATTATCTCATTCTTTTTCTTTACGCAAATCGGATGTGAAGAGGCACATTGAGATGCTCATAATTAAAGTATTTCTCTTCATCGGCCGTTGATTTTTTCCTCAAAGTAGTTAGAAATTTTACACAAATATTACTGACATTCAAAATAATAAATTTATAACTAAAGAATATGAATTTAAAACTAAAAGTCATAGCTAAAGCGGGTGCCATATGTTGGGGAAAATTATACACGAATAAAATTAAAGTAAATTAAAAAAATATTATTTTTTTTTAAAAATGTCCTTGCTGAAGCAAGAACGTCAATGGAGGCAGATGTGATTTAACCTCAAACTTTTTCTTATATAACAAGAAAAATTTTGCATTAGAATATCCAGCAAATTATGTCTTATGCTCTTAAAAAACTTATGTCCTATTAGGTATAAATTTGATTTCTAGGAGCAAAAATTAACTATCAACGCATCTGAAGAATAAAAGTTAAAGATCAACTCATTTGAAGGACAAATAGAATGATTACATTAAAATTGTTTTATTTTCAAAATATTTGATTTTATACTTCATAAATTTTCTTCTATCTTTTTTTAAAAAAATATATATTTTACATATAAAAAATTTGAAGTGATCATTTTTCTTATACAATTTGTAAGGGATTACGAGAGATTATTTCCTCTTTCATTTTTTTTGCATTTAAGGCTATTAGGGGTGCCAAATGGACAGATTGAGTTAAATTTGGAGATATTAAAATGGATTGAAATCAAAATTTGGTTGGGTCATGACCCGCCCAAGTTACTTTGGGCTCAAATGAGATAAAAACGGATTGGGTCATGACCCATCCAATTTGTCCCACTTAATCTCAATAATTTTAATAAATTGTTATTTAGCTTTTATAACCACAATTTGAATTTCAACTCAAGAAAATAAAAAAAGTTACAAATGGAAAGATAATTCCTAGAAGATATAAAACAATAGTAACCCATACCTTCAATATAGGAACATACATTATATCAATACAAATAACGAGCTTTAAAATGGGTTAAAATTAGAGATTTAATTAGGCTCAATTGAAGATTCTTTTAAAATGGGTTAATACTTGAATGAGTTGATATTGAACTAATTCAAATTAAAGAAAATTATCTAACTACATATTCTTTTTACCCTATTTTCTATTATTCCCTGCCATTCCAAAAAAATTGCAATCCCTCTTTTCCTCACTTCATGATATCACCAGTTACCTCTATCACTCCATTTTTTAATTTAATTTTTTTTATTTCCGGTTCATCGATTATAAGTTATTGAAGAGGTAGTTCTTCTTCATCCATTTTTTTCTTTCCAATTCATCAATTATTACTTTTTTAGCCTTTTCATCTACAAATTTCTGATACATATGGATGATGCTCCATCTTTTAGTATTGGAAATATCAAATTAGTCGAAGAAGGATGCATATCGACTTCAAAATCGACTGTGAAAAAAACGCAAAAAAAAAAAGGAATAAGGTCAAATTGTTGGTGGCTCCGACAAGGGTCTTGGGTTGAGACCCATGGGTGACCATTGTTGATAAAGAAAAAAAACTACGGGAGTTGATATAGAGCAAAGGAGAAAGTGTAAAAGGATTTCGTTCTCTCTTTCTTTTTTTTCTTTCAGCACATCAGATTGTTGGTTTTTTTTTCAATCTTTTATTGCTCATCTTTTTTCTGATACAAAGGGGGAGAGGGATAGAACATGTTGCTACCCTTCTCTACCCAAGGTTCAGATTTTTAATGTACCTAATTGGATTTGATTCATAAATTTATGTATAATGCTTTCGTATCAACTTTACGATACATTACAATTTTATAATGTACAATGTATCATATTCGAATATTAGTTTTGATACATAATCCTAATTTATTGAAACACTAATTAGTATGTATCATGTTCATAGTTATGTATTAAATACATAACTATTACAAATTTCTTTATATTTTACTACCATATACATACAACCAAACTTATTCAACTATAAGACTATGTATTTGTAGACATTATTAAATATTATTGTTGATACATAAACACTAATATTTTATATCAGTATCAGTTTGTATCATATTCACAGTTATGTATATGACATATACCTTTGTTGTGTATATAACATAGTTATGTATCACATGTTATTATGTTTCTGCATCATTGTTTTATAACTAAATCAGTGTGTATCATATTCATAATTTTTTGTATATGATACATAACTATGTCAAATTGTCGAATTGACTATATATGTATCAGATGTTGCTATGTATCTACAGTCCCTCGAGTAACACTTTAAGATATAGTTACACCACTTGTTTAACGCAATGTATATCAAATTCAACAAATTTTAAAATTTATTGTATGTATCAAATACATATCAACTAACCACAATGTTACGTAGAAATCACAAAAAATGTTATTACGAACAATTACATGTATAATATTTTTATAAACTACAATATTTTTTCAATTAGAATAAGATACATAAATAGTAATGTATCATGCATAATTTTATGGGCATGATACATAAATGGTAATGTATCATGCACAATTTTATGGACATGATAAATAAAAGTTGATATTAGAGGTGTCAAAAATGAGCCCAACTATAGGTAAACCACCCATTATTTTAAGGGTTGGGCCCAAGATAATTTGAATTGTGTTCATTTTCAATTCATTCAAGCCTTAACTCATTCTAAAAGAATCCTCAATTGAACCCAATTTCAACCCATTTTACTCTTTAATAACATTGAAGTAATGTATGTTCTTATATTAAAGGTATGAATTACTATCTATTTTATATCTTTATGGATTTATCTATTCATTTGTAACTTTTTTTAACAAAAAATTCTTGAGTTGAAATTCAAATTGTGGTTATAAAACTTAAATAACAATATATTAAAATTATTGAGATTAAGAGGGTTAAATTGAGCGGGTCAACACCCAACCCGTTTTAATGCCCATTTGAGTCCAACTCATTTGAGCCCAAAGTAAACTTAGGTGGGTCAAGACCCGACCCAATTTCTTTTTCAAGCAATTTTAGTATATTCAATTTCAACCCAACCCGCCCATTTGACACCCCTAGTTGATACATATAAATTCAACCAGTTGCTCTATCAATGTTGTGTTCTTCTACTTTTTCCATTTCTTTTACTCTACGGAAGTAACGAGAGTTCGAATTTGAAATTTAGTATACAAGTATATAGTCAATGTCGATGACAAGAGGAAAACGCCATAGAGGCGACGACGACGACGCGAAGGGAGAGACTGAGAGCCCTCAGAGAAGCTCATGAACTTTTTCAATCTCCGACGATGATAGTAACAAGACTAACGAAGATATTCATGATGTATCTTCTCAAAATTTTCGAAATGGATCTTCAATGAATTGGGAGAAGAATTTTGAATTTCAAAATTTTTGTGATCTTCGATGAACTAGGAGAATAATTTTGATCACAAAATTTTCGATAATTTTGAATCAAAATTGAAAGAATCTTCAATGAACTGGGAGAAAAACTTTGAATTTTGAAATTTATGTAGTTGTTACACGTTGGAAGGGTGAAAATTGCAGTGATAACAATGTGATTGCGTAATTTATGAGATTTTAATTTGATTTTACATTTCTTTTTCTTTTTTAGGGTAACAGAAAATTCAATTTATGTATCGGATGGAATGTATCCGGCTTGTTTTCTATGTATCCGGATGGCACTAATTTTGAGATTTTTTTGTAAATTAAAAAGAGAAGAAGTAGGGATAGGATGTAATTTGTTCCTTACACTATGAGATTCCTAAAATTTATACTTCAAATTATCTTGGGCCCAATCCATAAAATTTTGGATAGATTGAACGAGTTACCTATATTTAGGTTATTTTTGACACCCTTAAAAGTTATACATGAGAAACAAAGTATTTCGATTGTCTTAATATATTACAGTGTATAATATTTGGGATTATAAGACTTTTACTTACTGTCTTAATATTTTTTTCAAACTAAGAAATATTAAAGTATCTCATTTTTCATGGACAAATTATTAAAACAATAGTGTCAAATAAAATAGAAAGTTATATATTTTTTATATACTCCTTGAGAACACTAGCAAAAAATTTAAATTTTATTTTATTGAAAAATTACATTATGTAAATATAGACAAGATTTTTTCTACCTTTGAAGTTTCTTGTATAAATACATGACTTTGTTACTGGTTAATGAAAATATGTAATACTCTAAATTAAAGTATTGGAAAAATTATCTAATTATACATCATTTTTTACCCTATTTTATATTATTTTCTACCATTTTTAAAATTACAAAAATCCCTTTCTTTCTACAAAACTTTCAATCTTCCAACTCCACGATTTTCTCCCTTTTTTCATGCCCCATAATCACTCCACTATATCACCAACTACCTCCATCACTGCATTTTAAATATTTTCTCTGTCCAATTAATGATTTAAAGTTAATCAAGAATAACAATAGGCTCAATTTATTGACTATATATCAAATGTTTTTTTTTTGGTTTTCCACCTCAGTACCCACATTGGATCCCGATTAAATCTGAATTCGCGCCGGAAAGTTCCACATTGGGGGTTAAAGCGCTCCCTAACAAAGGCGACTCCATACCCAATGAGGCTCGAACCCAGAACCTCTTGGTTAAGGATGAAGAAGTACTTACCACTCCACCATGATTTTATGTATCAGGACACTTCATCCAATACTAAGTGCCAACGATCGTTAGTCAGTAATATAACCCAACTAAATAAGTTGGGGTCGAATCCCACAGGGAGTGGTACGTGTTTAAGAATCAAGAGCATAGTACGAATGTGTTCAAGTCAATCATAGGAATAAATATTTACGAATAAAAGCATAATTCAAATTAAATGGTGAGACAAGTGTCAAATGACAGGGGGGTTTTGATTGTAATTATCAACTATAATAGCAACAAATAACACGAATTAACAAGTAATGAGACGGGTTCTTGGGATGTGATTGGATTATAGGCTAAGGTAGACAAATGGGTAATTGCAACTAATAGTAAATAGTTGTAAATCAATGAATAAGCTAGATTTTAGTGGGGATAAACTTTCTCTCGAACAATTTACCCCGAATCAAGTTGGTTTCTCTCGAACACCAACAAGCAACAGTTAAGAACAACCTACACTTTAGTCCATTAACTCTCTCGAGCTGAATGTGTGGAAAAGGGTTTAGGATTCACTCTCTCGAGCTGAATCCATAACAACCCACTATGCACAGACCATCAATTCAGTAATCTTTGTTTTAAAACCTCTCTCTCGAGCAAGCCAAAAACACGAAGGTAGAGTTGCATTTGCAACTACGACCCTTTAAATTAAACCACAATTACGGATTGAAATAACTTTTAAACAGCATTTAAACTATCAATTAACAATACCCATAACCTAAATCAACCCATAATCACATAATCACACTCCAAGAATTGGGGTTTTAGCTAGACATCATAAAAAGATAGAAATCGTTACCAAATTGTGTTTCCATCAACTGTGTAAGATTAATTTCGTCTTTACAAAGGTCCAAGTTGAAGAATCTCAAAGACCCACTTCCAATTTCTTAAAACTGAAAAACTTGAATTCTTCAAAGATAAGGAAAAGTTTTGTCTCAAAACTCAAAGTTCAAACTCAAAAATTACTCTAATGAATGTTCAGAATAAAATTTGATACTTAACATAATGTTTGAAAATGTATTTATAGTCACCAAAAATATGCGGCGAAGGGCCATTCGGCACAGTAAGTCGGGATCGCTGATCAACTCAGCGATCCGCCCTTTGGTCAACTCCATCGCCTTTTTGCTTTGGCCTTCAGCATCCTCAAGTTCTGTAACTTTAGGTGATCTAACATTGCATCGCGGAACCGTTCAGCGACTGGCCGACTACTCATTTCTCTGGCCGACTTGGTTTTCTCCTTCAAGGCTTGGCACACTGGAACTTTAGGCGAGATAATAGCCATTCGGCGACTCGCCCAATGGATTAGGCGATCAACAAGACTTCTTTTCTTCGTTCTTTCAGCTGTCTTGTTCCTTTTTGCTAGTTAGTGTCCATGCTTTGTTTCTCAATCCAAATATCTGGAAATCAATGATTTTTCATCAGTTATTGGCACAAAATAAGCATTTGAGGACACTAAATATATCCAAATAAAGCCCTAAATGAGTTCAAATTATGGACTCATCAACACCCCCAACTTAAAATTTTGCTTGTCGTCAAGTAAACCCCAAGTTCAGCAGTTCAAAAAGGATGTCTCAAACAGTGCTACACAAGACTCAATCATGAATGCACACAAAAAGACTCAACTTACTCAAACAAGGATCAATTGTACACTCAAAGATTCAAGTTATGACTCACCATTTTCAAAGATTCTCAATTTCACAATACTTGCTTCAAATGCAAGTTCAAGCTCAACAAAGGTACTCAAATGCCCTCACACAAAGAATGATTCCATATTCACACACAATGGTTCAATAATTAATAGCTCTGGAATCACAATCAACACTCACACTCACACTCACAAAGATGAACACAATGCATGATTTCACCCATAGGTTTGCCCATATTTTCTAATCAGCATTAGTTTCAGCTCACTCAAGATAAAAAAATGTCTTTTTCAGGGCTTGTAACGGGGCTGAGTGTAAAGGTATGATCATTTAGGCTCAGTGGCTGCTATCCTCATAAAATGTGGTGTGACAACATTTTTCTTCTCTTTTCTTCATCATTCTCATTCATGCTCAAAAGTCACTCCATTATTTACTTTTCATGGACTGTTGGACACCCTATTTCTTTTTGCATTTTCACAACTTTATTCCACAACCTTTTCATTCTTTTTCTTTTTCATTCTTCTGTTCCTTTTCTCTTTTTTTTTTGTATGGAGGGGTTCCATCTTTTTCAAAGCCATGGGTCAAAGGGGACTTCTTTGCATTTCTTGATTTACCTTATCTTTTCACCACACCTCCAACTTAGGCTTTTGGCCTAAGTTGGCTATTCATGCAAACCACAAATCATGAGGATTATGGGTAATGGATAAAGAAAGGTCACAATTTCTTCAAGTTTCTTCCAAGGAAAGAGTAAGGCTCAAAGGGTGTTCAAGCAAGGATCACACACTCACAAGGTTGACCACAAAAGAGGTATAATGTCAAATTGTTTACACTCTTCAAAGTTGCCTAAGATCATCTCAAGAGCTTGCATCACTTAGTCAACCGGACCAACGGGGAAAATTCTAGGTGTCATCACATATGGTTCACGGTAAACTCATCACACACATAAGGCATTGACATCAATGTCAAACAAGACTCCACACTCTCACTAGTGTGCAATGTTCATCACAAGAGACTCAATTTGATAATTGGCAAGTCGCAACGAGATGCAAAAAGTTCACATATTGCCTATGCAACTTCATTTGGCCTCATTGTAGCCGCACATTCATTTTTTTTTATTATGAGCACTATTCAAGTCATCGGTATTGATTAAGACCGATACTCAAATTTGCAAGAGAACAATCACATTCAAACACAAACAAGAGGTGGCACAAAAACTATTTCTCGGAAGGGTCCAAAAATCATTTACAATTAAAACAAGGAGCCACAAGCTCAATCATCCGCAAAAATAGTCTTAAACACAATTTATAGCACAAAACCCAAATATATAGACAGAACAATAGTCACAAAAGGTGGGTCTCACCTCACCACAAAACAAAAGCTATTTGTCCTCAAATGCAAGAAATAAAGTATCCAAAAGTCAATAAAAATAAGACAGAGAGGGAGGTAAAGAGGGATCCTGTCTGAACAGTCGCTCTATCTGTCGGGGCATCAGTGCCCAGTGTAGTACTCTGAACCTGGGAATCAGTACCCAGAGTCACATCCATAGTAGTAGGTCCACCAGGGTCAGTCAAAGGCATATCTGCTAAAGAGGTCTACACAGCTGTATCGATCATGGCCTCATCAGTCTCTGTAAGGCCCTCGTAAGAAACCTCCTCAGCAACCCCAAGCATCTCCTCATCCGCCTCTGCCTCGGACTCAGGATCAGTTGCCTCCTCACCTCTAGCATCATCTCCGGTGGTAGCCGGAGGCATATCTGGTTCAACTGACACATCTGGGATCTCCACCGTACCAAATATCATGGACATGTTGGTGGACTTCAGCGGGTCCACATCTCTCCTCAGCGCAGCAATAGCGGCCTTTAGAGTCGTCACCTCCTCGGTGGCCCCTTGGCCACGCTCACATACCGCTAACCTAGCCACAAGGGCATCAATGGTAGCACTCAATAGTGTCACAGCATCAGCAAAGGTTGTCTGAATCATGCCCGGAATGGAGGCCTCAAGTCTGGCAGCACGACGATTGGCATAATGGGCTAGTTGCCCCATCCGGAGTAATGCAACCTGAGTGAGCGGGGGCCGAGAAACAGCAGCAGCAGCAGATCTGAGAGGCAATGTAGCAGCAGAAGAACTAGGGGTATCAGAAGGAACAACACTGGATGTACCTGAAGGCCTAGGGGCCGGAGTAGGCAAAGGTGCCTTCTGCAAGTAATGTGTCTGTGTCCACAACCGGGGAAGAGTCCACCGGGGCTGCCTTCTTCTTCTCCGCTCATCTTTTAAATACTCCACCTCGATTCTCCGGATATCAGTAGAAGATGTGGGAATCACTTCCACATATTTCTTCTCATCTATAGGTACTCGAGCCCGTCTGCACAACTCGATGATCAACGCTCAAAAATAGGGGGAAGTCTGACGCTGTTTGGCCCTCATGACCATCTCATGTGCCATAGTCATCCCCAGATTTATCCTCGTCTCATCAATAATACAACCCAGACAGGCTGCCTTTGCTAGGCGGAGAATCGACTCGTTCTGGGATGGAATGATAGTACTGTTGATGAAGCCAAACCAGAACCTTGCAACTATGTTTAGATCATTCTTTTCAATCAGTGCTCCAATCTCAAGCCACTTGGGAGTACCATCTGATATTAGCGGAGCCAACCACTTCTTCATGTTTTCCAGTGTCTTTGTCCTAATCAGATGCTGGCAGTCATCATCAATATCATCAGGACATTACATGACAACATTAATAGCCTCACTATCACACTTGGTTTTCTTTCCCCAGACAAATACATAGTCAACTGGCTTGAATGCAGCTGCCTACTTCTTTCTCTGTGGTACCAAGCTCCATAAGCAGCGTAGAATTTCCGAACCCAATTAGGAATGTAAGGGCCACGGGGCTTGGTGAAGAGTTAGAAGTTGTGCAACTTTAGGCAACTCATTATCTCGGGGTACCTATCAATAACTCCATTAGTGAACAGCCGTTTCTCCTCGATAATGGTCCTCAGCCCCTCGGTCTTCAGTCTGTTCATAGACTTGGGAGGAGGACCCTGTACTGGTGGTGCTAGGACCACGGCCTGTGCTGGAGCGGGATGAGAAGTAGCATGAGGGGTCCTGATCCTAGACGGATCATTAAGCTTCTTGGAACGCAGCTCTGCCCTCTATGCTGCTAGTGACTCATCTTCCTCAGGCTCAGAAGTGGCAACCTGATGCTCCTGGTTCTCACCCCCTCACTCTCAGAAGTGGTGAGGTGAGCAACATAGATACCGTCACTATCAGAGTTGGCCTCCGGTGATGCAGGTGTTTTCCCTTTACCCTTTCCTTTCCCACCAGTTGTGGGAAGTTTGGTGGCCTTGGCCCTTGATGCAGCTGCATCATCATTGATTTTTATCCCTTTGCCCTCTTGTGGGGTGGCATGTTTCTACCAGCAACCTTTGGTCTAGCCATGTCTGAAAAAAATCAAAGAAAAGTTAGAAACAATTCAAGCAAAGACACAGAAAAATAGTTGCAGACAGACTCACCGAATCACTTTGGCGAGCTAGATCAGGTTCGTCGAAAGGATTGGCTCAAAAAATTCTTAGCAAAATGGCATGTCGGCAATAGGAAAGGCCTTTCGGCGAATCACCGACAACTTTTGGTGAGCAAGGATTAGCTCGCCGAAAGTTACAGTGCATTTTAGGGATTAGGGGCACAGAAAAGGGTGATGAAGGAAGACATTCGGCGAGTTGCCGAGTGCACTCGGCGAACTCAGGCTTCTCGTCGAAAGTAACAGAACCTAACTCACAATTTAGCATGAAATTAAAGTCGATAAGGGGAATTTTGGAGAACCGCCGAGTGGTTCGCCGAGCTCGACCCAGCTCGCCAAACGATCCAACGTGCCTACTTTCAATCCAACTTCCCGAATTCATCCCCGCAGCCCCTGAAAACAAAATCAAAGCATGCACTATTACAATTAAACTAAGACCCATTACACCCATACCCTCGGGATACTCAGACTTCTCCCGGTTTGGCTAAATTTGGTCATTTGACGACTTTTACCCTTAAGAATGACGTCAACCGCTCTATCATTGGGTAAAATACGTCATTTAGCACAAATGCAGGTTACTTAGACTTCACCCAACTAGACCCAACAACATGCATAAACAACCCCACAATTTTAATCAATTTTAAGGCATAAAATCTCGGGAAATCAACATTATAGGCGTTATAGACACGATATTCAAATTAACAAAGGCACACACATACGTAATTATGATCAGAGAGGCCCAACACACATCACTAAGATAAAAATCAATTGCAAATGAGTACAAATCACTAAAAATGAATTCGGGGTTCCGAAAACCAGCCTTAGATGCCGAAAAATACTTTGAAATGCTAGGCGGCAAAGTAATCCAACTCCGAACAAAAATCCGACTACTAAAATGTGATAAAAATGCAAAAATATGAAAAATATTGTGCAGGTGTGAGTTTGAGAAGTTCAAAAGTTAGGGAAAGTAAAAGAGTTTGAAAGTTTAAACCTTTAGGCTTTAAAAACCATCCAGTTCTCGCCCATTCGGCGACATTAGTCTTTCTCGCTGACCCACTCGGCGACGCGCCGAGTGGGTACTTACCTCGCCGAGTTTTACAGGACCTCCAATTAATGTGGGGGTCCAAATGGCGGACTAAGTCATGATCGCCAACATGGTCGGTGAATCGCCAATAAGCTCATGGGCTCGACGAGTTTTACAAACTCCAATTTAAAAATGTCTTGAGTCCAACTGCGGTCTAAGTCGGGCTCACCGACCTCTTCGACGAGTCGCTGACTGGACTTTTAGCTTGCCAACCTGCACTTTTCAAACACTTTCCACACTTTGACCTGCACAATCAACACATCATTATTTCAAACTCAAAAAGAAAGCAATAAACACTTGGGTTGCCTCCCAAGAAGCGCCTTAGTTAGCATCATGGCACGACTCAAGTCCTCACTTAGGTTCCATTAGTGGGGTTTGCCTCATTTTCATAAGGTAACCCTTCTTCTGGCTCTGGGTAGAGACAAGACAGCACTTGGTCCATTTGGGACTTAAGTAGTTGAATGAACATGGAATGAGAGGTTGTCATCTGATTTAGCATCAACACATTCTCTCTTATCTTCTCCAACACTCTGTCGTGCTTTTCGTCTTTGTGTAAAATGAGTAAGAGGACCTCTTCAATTTGCCCACCCTCTTGCTTCTTCGTGCTTCGACGCTCGTGAGGAGGGATGTATATGTCCTTCTTTTTGGACACTACCTCCAATTCCATGACTTTCTTGGAAAAGACATCCAGCTGAGTCAATAATGTGACCAATTCTTGGTCTTTTTCTTTCTCATTGTTGATCTTGGCTATGTGATCAAGGAGTCAGGCTGCTATAGCATAAGGTAGTCAGATGAGACCACCTGGAGAGATTTGATCAGACACAATTCTATTTTCGTGGGCAAGACCCCTGTAGAAGCATTCCAGAAGCATCTTATCTGGAATTTCATGAGTTGGGCACTGCTGCAATATGGCCTTGAATCTCAGCCACAACTTATGAATTGACTCTCCCTACAATTGTCTGAGGATGTTATCCCTAAAAATCACCATCCTCAAAGGAGAGAGGTTCATTTGGTCATTGTTGCTACAAGACATGATCCAATTCTCTACTCAAAATAACAACACAAAAACCAAAACAAAAAATAAGTAGATTCAACTATAACTAACAAGAACAAAATTCAACTCAACTAAAGATTCTCAACCAACACCACTCCCCGGCAGTGGTGCCATTTTGATTTTACGTATCAGGACACCTCATCTAATACTAAGTGCCAACGATCATTAGTCAGTAATATAACTCAACTAAATGAGTTAGGGTCGAATCCCACATGTAGTGGTACGTGTTTAAGAATGAAGAGCAAAGTACGAATGTGTTCAAGTCAATCATAGGAATAGATATTTACGAATAAAAGCATTCAAATTAAATGGTTACACAAGTGTCAAATAACATGGGGGTTTTGATTGTAATTATCAACTACAATAACAGCAAATAACACGAATTAACAAGTAATGAGACGGGTTCTTGGGATGTGATCGGATTATAGGCTAAGGTAGACAAATGGGTAATTGCAACTAATAGTAAATAGCTATAAATAAGTGAATAAGCTAGACTTTAGTGGGGATAAATTTTCTCTCGAACAATTTATCCCGAATCAAGTTGGTTTCTCTCAAACACCAACAAGCAACAATTAAGAACATCTTACGCTTTAGTCCATTCATTCTCTCGAGTTGAATGTGTGGAAAAGGGTTTAGGATTCACTCTCTCGAGCTGAACCTATGACAACCCAATACGCACAGACCATCAATTCAGTAATCTTTGTTTTAAAACCTCTCTCTCGAGCAAGCCAAAAACACGAAGGTAGAGTTGCATTTGCAACTACGACCCATTAAATTAAACCACAATTACTGATTGAAATCACTTTTAAACAGCATTTAAACTATCAATTAACAATATCCATAACCTAAATCAACCCATAATCACATAATCACACTCCAAGAATTGGGGTTTTAGCTAGACATCATAAAAAGATAGAAATCGTTACCAAATTGTGTTTCAATCAACTGTGTAAGATTAATTTCGTCTTTACAAATGTCCAAGTCAAAGAATCTCAAAGACCACTTCCAATTTCTCAAAAATGAAAAACTTGAATTCTTCAAAGCTAAGGAAATGTTTTGTCTCAAAACGTAGAGTTCAAACTCAAAAATTACTCTAATGAATGTTCAGAATAAAATATACTAAACATAATGTTTGAAAATGTATTTACAGTCGCCAAAAATATGTTGCGAAGGGCCATTCGGCGCAGTAAGTCGGGATTGCCGATCAACTCGGCGATCCGCCCGTTGGTCAACTCCATCGCCTTTTTGCTTTGGCCTTCATCATCCTCAAGTTATGTACCTTTGGGCGATCTAACACTGCATCGCAGAACCGTTCGGCGACTCGCCGACTGCTCTTTTCTCTCGCCGACTTGGTTTTCTCCTTCGGGGCTTGGCACACTGGAACTTTAGGCGAGATAATAGTTATTCGGCGTCTCGCCCAATGGATTAGGTGATCAACAAACCTTCTTTTCTTCGTTCTTTCAGCTGCCTTGTTCCTTTTTGCTCGTTAGTGTCCATGCTTTGTTCCTCAATCTAAATACCTGGAAATCAAGGATTTTTCATCAGTTATTGGCACAAAATAAGCATTTGAGGACACTAAATCTATCCAAATAAATCCCTAAATGAGTCCAAATCGTGGACTCATCACACCACAGCCCTTGTTGGTGATGTTTGTTATGTATGGGAAATACTATTTTATAACTAAATCATTGTTCGTATTCATAATTTTTTTGTATATGATACATAACTACGTCAAATTATACGTGCATGATACATAAATACTAATTTATACTACATGTATCGATCTCAAACCAAACAACTTATGGGCAAATAAATACATGTTTAATGTATCCCGTAACAATACAATACTTATCAATTTAAACGAGATACATAAATAGTAATGTATCATGCACTAATTTTTTAGATATGATACGTGAATTTGAATTTATGCTAAATGTATCAATTACATCGCAACTACCACACGGTAATGTATCGATCTCAAATCTAACATAATTACTTATTTAATGTATCTAGTATAAATACAATACTTATCAATTTAAACAAGATACATATATAGTAATGTATCATGCACCAATTTTCTTAGATATGATACGTAAATTTGAATTTATACTAAATGTATCAATTACATAGCAACTACCACACGGTAATGTATCGATCTCAAATCTAACATCTTATGAGCAACAATTACTTATTTAATGTATCTAGTATAAATACAATACTTATCAATTTAAACGATATATATATTAAAAAAAAATGCTAAGTATCAAAGATATTCATGTTGTATCTTATTAAAATTTTTGACAATTTTGAATCAAAATTGAAAGGATCTTCGATGAACTAGGAGAAGAATTTTGAATCTCAAAGATCTTCAATGAACTGGGAGAAGAATCTTGAATCTCAAAATTTTGACAATCTTGAATAAAAAATTGAAAGGATCTTCAATGAACTTGAAGATTCAAAAGGAAATCGTTTGTCCAACAACAATTTCATCACTTTTGTATCCTTTATAACTTACCTCGCTTACTGAAAATTTTGAATTTCTTAGTTTTGTTAGGATTTGCCTCGGTATGGCTGAGAGTAAGAAGAAACGTAAGCATAATTTATGGGATTTAATTAAATTTTCAGAATTTATTTCCTTTTTAGCGCAACAGAAGGATTCATCTTGTATTAGAATTAATGTATCCGGATGGTGAATTAATGTATTCGGATGGTGACTTATGTATCCGGAAGGTACAAATTTTAAGGGATTATTGTAATTAGAAAAAGACTAGGGATATGATGCAATTTACTCTTTACACTAAAAGATTTATGTAAGTTATACAACAATATTTGTCTAAACTACTCTTTTATCTCTTACTTACACCATGTTGATTAGATCTATAAGTGTTAAAAAAAATCAAAAATAGGTTTTAATTATTTTTGAAAATAATCATCAAATATATCAAGATAATAAAATCAGTTTAACAAAACGACAAATATTTAGAATCGAATAAAGTAACATTTGTTTTTCTAATATTTCATTCTTAAAATAAATAAAGAAGCAAAGGTGAAGTAGAAAAAAATATGAACAAGTAAATAGCCAAGAGATTATAATTTGTTTTGTTTTTCATTTTGTCTTTTTGCTTTAGGCATCAAGTGTATAACTTACATGCGGATGTACTGTTTGGGTATGAGTTTTGATAAAGATTGAACTTAATAATTTTGATCTAACACATTAAATTTGCCTAATACCAAATCAATTTTAAAAACCGACTTATCTTTAGCTCAGAGTATTTTATCTTCAAAGCACAATTTTTAGCGGGCGAATTTTCATTAGTCAGATTCTTAAACAAATACTACTCATACTGAACACTTAGTGGGGAAAAAAATAACTAGTGGTCCTACACAAAGGAATCCCAAGTAAGTTGGAGTAGCTAACTCTCCTAGAATGAAATTCTTCGATGCAAATTTTGATTAATCAAACCTCAAAACAAAAAATCACTCATTGAGCATGAACCAAAAAATTAAATAGTGATCACATACAAAGTGATCTCGAGTAATTTGGAGTCGCTAACCCTCTAACATTAGAATTATACAATGCAAATTCTTATTAATCAAGCCTCAAAGCTAAAATCAAGCATCGAGTACGGACAAAAAATAATGATGACCCTACACAAAGCGATTGATCTCGAGTAATTTGGAGTCGCTAACTCTCTTATAGTGATATTCTTCGATGCAGATCCTAATCAATCAAGCGTCAAAGCAAAAACCAAACATCAATTATGAACAAAAAAAATAGTGATCCTACGCGAAGCACATCAATTACGAACAAAAGAAATAGTGTTCCTACACAAAGCGAGCTAGCTCAAGAATCGTGTCATCTTCAATTAAGAGTGCTTTACTGTAACGATCTTTTTTTATCATTATGGATAGACCATTGGTGCGTTGCGAAAGGGGGACTTTTGGAAGAATTCCAAGTCTCTGTCCCATACAAGTAGCTATAACAGGTATCACGCCGCTATAGCAAGATGAATTGATTTGTACTATAGTGGGTTGGTCGGCTATGGAGACACTGCTATAGCGGGTCGGGCCGTTATAGCGAGTTTAGTCGGAGTTTTATGTAGAAAAAGTCTCAAAACATCTTTTTTTTGTAACTCCATTCTTGAAAAAATAAAGGGCAATTTAGGGATTTCTTTTACAGTTTTTCCACCAAATTCTTTAGTAAAGATAAGTGTTGGAATGTATGTGTCCACCTATCAGTCAAGGACCAGGTCCTTTGACTCAGCAAGATCAGTAACTAAAAATATGCGTCCACTTGTTTCGATGGGACCAGGTCCTCAACATAGTAACAATAACAAACATTAAAATAAGTGCTGAAAGTAAAGATTGAACAAGCAACTTTACGTGGAAACCTCCTTGCTCAAGGGAGTAAAACCACGACCTGGCCTGCCAGGACTTTTCAAACTGCTTTCACTAATCTTCTCCAAGCAAAAGTAAAAGCCAGTTTACAAAATGAGATTAGCCTGCTAATCTCCACACTAAGCAATATCTCCTACCACTTAGCTGAGCCAGAGCAGATACAACACTGCCCACTATACTAACCCTTATCGATTAATATAGATTTTTCTAAGTGAATACCACACCGCCCACTAAACCACCACCCTCTGGACGATTTAGATTTTGACTAAGCAACAACAATGTTGCCCACTAAATCACCTAACTCTAGATGACTTAGACTTTTAGAAACCGAAACAAGATCTGAATCCTTTATAGATTAGGATCAGATTTACAATGTAAGCACATGAGACACAAAGCTCTAAGTACAACAAAGATTCTTCTTCGCTGATTCAGGTCCCTTTGTTGAGTTGAGCAATGTTCTTCCTTGAAGATGGCCTTCTTTTCAAGCTTATGAATTTTCAGAGAAAATCCAAGTTTAGTTTGCCAAGTCTTGAGTTTTGTTTGTTGGAAAGAGATAATATATTGAAAGTGAACACAAACTCCTTGAGCCAATCTCATTGGCTGAAGGCCTGCTGTTAGAAAAGTTGTGCACCTGCCGTAGCAGCTTTTCTGACAACTGTCTTTTCACCTTTCCATATTGCAGTCTTGCAGGGACCAGGTCCCTTGCAAACTTCTTTATGAGTTTTTGAAAGGTTTGCTGGCTGACTTCCTTCTTTGGATGAATGAATTAATTATGGTGTTTGTCATGTATAAAATATCAACCATAAAAAATTATTACCCATTGGAAAAACACCCTCCTCCGTTCTGATTGGTGTAGTACGCTGACGCCTCACCAACCTCTGACACGATAGCTTTACAGTTGTACCCCATTATGCATCTGATGGAAATGATAGAGAGAACTCTGCTGGGGACCAGGTCCCTACATTTGTGAGACACTGAAACAGGCAATCTCGTCCGCTCTTCCTATTGGTGTAGGACACTGCACTTTTCACCTACCACCTGACGTGACAGCTTTACAGCTGTACCTCATTTGAATCTGGACGAGAGCACTCTGCCGGGGATCAAGTCCCTGCATTTGTGAGGATCATCAAAACACCTAGAATATAACACTAGGAATATCACTTATGTTTGTTTTAGCCTTCTCTATGGACACTTTCGTTTCACTTGGGGATGGTAATAGACTGGGACGGGTTTAAATATATTTTTTTTCAAAATTCATGTGGGGCGGGACAGTTGCGGGTTTGGGATAAAAGTTATTTTAAATTCATGATTTACCCAAATTCTCGTATCAATTTGGCACCTGTTTGGGCACTAGTCATATGAGGAGTTAAGAGTTGTTAATTAAGTAAGAATGAAACTGAATGGATATTTATGAAAAAACTGTTTTGAATGGCCAAAAAAAAACTAGAAAGAAAAAAAGAAGGTATGTTACTACTTGCATTCGATATTTGTTTATTACATCACATGTAACTAATACAAAATTATAAAAGAAAGAATGTTATTGACATGTTTAAAAGAGTAACATAACATTGCATTGTAATGCTAAGCTAAAATATTGATTTTAGTGAACTAAAATATTAAGCAAATAAAAAAATTAAATATTGGATCCGATGAGTCCAGGGGTAGAGCTAGATGGGGGTTCGTGGGTTCGGACAAATGCCACTAGCTTTTCCGTAGACTCTATATTTGTATTAGAAAATTAAATAAATATATATCTATATTAACTTGTAAACCCCTAAAGGATGGGCAATGAAAATGATTCTCACAGTTGTGGGATCATGTTTCTTTTTTCTCTTCTATCCTAAACTTTTAGAACTCCCAAACTTATAATCCTGGATCCGCCTCCGAGGGATAACAATTAATTAATACCGATAAAAATTTAATACCCTTTGCTAATGTACATTATTAATTACCGCTAAATATTATTTTGTTATAGCGCACCCCGTTTGCCATCCCTAATTCGACTAACAAAATTTTACTAATTCTCACACACCACGACCAAAAAACAAAGAAGAACAATATGAGTATTTGCAGTTTTGCACATAGTGCAGTACGAACTATGGTTAAGTATTAAAAATTGTGTAAAACCATATTATTTATTTATTTATTTATTTATCTTAATATAAATTACAAATATTGAATATGAATAAAAAAAGGTTTTATCGCTCTACCCTATTAATTACTAGACTGATCAATATTGGTACAGTGCATTTAAAGGAGAGTGTGGTTTGGTGGGAATGAGGTGAAGTGAGTGATTATTGCTGTTTTCATCCTTTCGTATTATTTTGTTCATGTTGATTTGACACTCTTTTTAAAATTATTAAGGGTAGTATAAAGAAAAATAATAAAACTATTTTAATTTGTTATAATAGAAAAGTTAAATAACAAAATTATTTATAATATAAAAATTAAGTAAAATAAAATAAAGTAATACATCAAAATGAAGTAAACATTTAAAAAACATGCTTCTTTCTTTTGTAATTATGAATAAGAATTCTGGACATAGGCATGCAGTGCATGAACTGTATAATAAATTATTAATAGTGGACAGCTTGCAAAATTAAGTTTTACACCTAACTTTCTATTTGCACTGAAAGTGAAATATATGGGAATATAATACACACTCCCTCCATTTTAGATTAGATTTTTTTGATTGTTGAAAATAATTGAATTGTTTAAAGTTTAAGATAAAATATTGATTTTTTTTTTATAATTGTCTTTTTCTTTAATGAAGTTTGATATTTTCTAGGAGATATATTACATTACTTGTAAAGTTATATTTATAATTTCATAGTTGATTGTAATGGAAAGTATAATTTAAATTATGTACTTAAATATTTTTCTTAATAAGTGTACAGTAACTCAGAAATTCAGTTAACATGAATTAATAGAGGGAGTACAATAATAAATTATTGATAGTGGACAGCTTGTAAAATTAATTTTTACACCTAACTTTCTATGGAGGATTGGCAAAATAGTCACTCTAAAGACTTAATGTGACATTAAGTCACAAGTCTTGAATAATTTGTGGTATACCCACTATTAATGACATCATCCATATGTCCTAATTGACACATACAAAAGACCTCCCTAAGTTTTCATATCTCCACTTTGGTCCCTCTCCAACAAATATGGAATAATATATTTATTTTCAATTGTTAAAATTTATATTAGAAAAAAGGAAAAAGTCTCCAAACAGAAACAAGAGCAGCTCGTTTTTGCTGCTGTCGATTCCGACGAGTTTTTCAGCCGTAATATCCATTTCCAAGGTAAAATCATCATCATTTCCTACTCCATATTCATGTTTACTCCATTTTCTTTCAAAAATCAAGCTTCAAAATTAGTTTCCCGCCATTTTAGAAATTTGAGAAATCTTCCATAATAATCACTTGATAACTCATTATAGATACATTTTAGTAGTTTAAAAGCATTAAAAATCTGTTTTGCCATTGCATGAGCTGAATTTTGAGCCACAATCTCATTCATTCACGTTTTGTACGAATGTCGTACTTCATCGATCGTTAACAACTGATATTGTAATCTAGTATCTATCTTTGTAGTTTATAATGGCAGTAGCTGAATTTGTTGTTGGTGGTGATGATTATATGGGAGTACGGGAGGAGACTCCCAAAAGCTCGAATTGGAAATCTTTTAGTAAGACGACAGTGCCCATTGCGTTGCATCGCAATGGTCCATATGACGATATGATTGCAAGCGTAATTGAGGCCGGTAAGTTAACTTGCGAGCCAAATGACTTGGTGATTAGCTATCAAATAAATGGGAGTAGAAAAATACATCCCACATTCATAAAAAAAATAGGCACGTGGGCTTGTACATATTAGATATTGGTATTGACGGCTCTAGGCCTATATTGAGGATAAACGTCAATGTGATTCCTCCAATTGAACCAACAAATTCATTTAACGAAGACAATGATTCGATTGGAAATGAAAGATTGGGTGATCATTCAAAGGAGAGCTTGGGTAATAATTCAAATGAAAGTTTGGGTGATCATTTAATGAATATACATGATGATCCAACTAACGTGGAAAATCAGCCAGTAGATGCGGAAGATTCCGAACTCGAATGTTGTGAAGAAATGCAAAGAGAACAGAAATTGGGATCACAATACAATCATTCCTTCTCTGATGGAACTAATTTACGCATAAACCAAACTTTTAGTAACAAGAATGAGTTGCAATTGTTATTAGTCGAAGCGGCGGCAAAGAAGTCTTTTTATTTTGCTACTGTGAATAGTTGTACTAAATACTTAAAGGTGAAATGTGTATCTCGCAATTGTGCATAGATGTTGCGGGCGAGAAAATATTAGTGTTCGGATAGATTTCGTATCTACAAGTACATTGGCAAACATAGTTATGGCGTTGAACATGCCAACTGTAGCCATAGAAAAATTTCAATCAAAGTCATTGCTTCACTTTGTGTAAATATGTAACGTGATGGCAAGGTTCCAAATGTTAAAGAGATTCAAAGAGCTATGTTTAATTCTTTTCATTGTAGTCCAAGCTATTGAAAATGCTGGAAGGGTGGTGTGGTTGCCAAGGAAATGGCCCGAGGGACAGCGGAGAACGGAAATTCATGCTTACCGGTTTTTTCCTGCATGTTCGAGACACTTAATGTTGGTTCTAGCTATTGTATCATGGTAAACAAGGATAGTCATAGGTTCATGTATTATGTCTTGGCCTTCGGTGCTTGCATTAAGGGATTTGCCCACATGAGAAAGGTAATTGTGGTTGATGGCACTCATTTACATGGTAAATACGAGGGCGTGTTGTTGAGCGTTGTTTCACAAGATACGAAGAATCATGTTTATCCAATTGCCTTTTGTTTCGTGGACAAAGAGAATGATGCATCTTGGACATTCTTCTTTGAGAAGTTGAAGGAGATTGTGGTCGATGAACCATATTTGTGTTTTATCTCCGATAGACATAAGAGTATCGCCAACGGTATTGTGAAAATTTACAATCATACTCACCACGGATATTGTATGAGGCACCTAGGTGAAAATCTTTGCGTAAATCATCATTGTGGAGATTACATTTATCTTTACTACAATGCAGCAAAGACTTATTCTTTGGAGGAGTTTGACAATCATTTTGTAGAATTCAAGAACAAATGTCCCGCTATAGCCATCGTCCTTGAGTATGATATTGGTTTTGAGAAGTGGAGCAGGGCACATTTTCCTAGCAATAGATATGATGTGAAGACCACAAATATCGTCGAGTCACTCAATGCTATTTTGATAAACGAAAGGGAGTATCATGTGGCATCAATATTTAATTTGATTGCTAAGAGGTTTGGAAAATTGTTCAGGGAGAGGCCTGCATATATCCTTAAATAAATGGGTAATCAAATGGTGCCTTCTGACAAAAAAATCGCAAGAAAGAAAATGATCAAGGGCGACTCCTTATATGTGGAGAACTTAATCAGGGACGACAATCAATTTACCGTGTTCGGTGCAAGTGTTACTGCCTATGTGGATAGGCTTACTGGAAAGGTCATGTTTTTGTAGGGAATATGACTTGATCAAGATACCTTGTGATCACGCGATGGCCGCTTTGCGATCAAAGCATGGCAATGAGTATGGTATGGGCATTTATGAGTACTCTTCACCTTTGTATAAAGTTGAAGCGTACCTTCTTGCACACATGGATTCTATTAATGTTGTCCCTCTCGAGTCGGAATGGTGTGTGCCAGAAGAATTGCTTAATGTGAAGATTCTTCCACCTCTTGTCGATACTAAGTTTGGAAGAAAAAGAAGAAAACGTGTCAAAGGAGTCGGTGAGAATTTCAAGAGCAAGAGAAGGAACAAATTTGTATTTGTAAGAGAACCGGACACAAGAGAACTACATGTGTGAACAACAACAAATCTTAAACAAGCTTGATTGAATTTGTTTTTGTAATCAAGCTACTGTTTTTTTTTTGTTGCCAGCATTTTGGTCAATTTAGTGTCCGCTATTATCGTAATTAGTCATGATCTAATATAGATCAATCAAAAGATGACATACATTTTGTACGCTATTTATTAATGTTTATTATCGAGTCCACCCGTTCTCAATTAAACTGTGTATTATTAATATATAAAAATTCATGGTATTCGTGATGCAATGATTTTAATACATGAATTAGAATAATTAAAGAAGGAAGTGTTGTAAAAGAAAAGGTCATGATTTGAAGTTGTGTATTTTAATGCATGTGTATTATTATTATCATGCAAGTTATTTTTAATGCACCAAATCAAACTATCCATAAGAAATAATATAATTATAACTAATCCAAAAATGACTAATACAAACATTATCTGAATATGCACTCTACCAAACGACCCTTAAAGAATTATCAAAAAATTATATGCTACTGTTGAAATTTGTATATCAAAATATGTATTGGTTGTCAAAATATATAAACCCCTTATACAATCGATGCATCTATATGTGTGTGGTGTGTGTATGACCAATGATATTTACACTCTAACATTAGTAAGGTATATTCAGGTTTATATCTATGTTAAAGCATTGTCAATACTGCACCTACTAAAATATGACACTTATATAGAGACCAAAACTAGTAGAATTTAAAAAAGACAACAATTAATTAATAATAAATTATTTTTTTGAAATTTATCCAATTAAATAAGTTTAAACAAGTCATATGATCATGTAAGAGTCCACATAAATTGGGTGTGGTGATTAGAGATGTATGAGGAAG
>JAJOOE010002787.1:0-20299 GCA_036250405.1 Solanum raphanifolium | reverse complement strand
GTGGTGTTGGACAAGTTGTGTATTATGCTTGAGCTTGACTCATCTATGGTATTTATGTATCATTTCTTCTTCTTTTTTTCTCTTGCTCCCTTATTTCCTATTTCCCCCCTTGATTATGCTTATTGCTCATGGTCATTTACTTGCTTCTGCGACCAAGGATGTGTAATGATACGCTATGAGGCTTGTTTGGGGTTCCTTCGGGTTCCCCATTCGCCGGTCACGTCTAGGCCCTAGGCTTGGGTCGTGACATATATATTGACTAATAATCGTTGACTCTTAGAACTGAATTAAATGTCTTTGACAGCGTTATTCGATCACTAAACAAATGGAGGATGAGAAACTCCAAAAGAAGATTAGAGAGGTAAAGAGGGCAAGGACCGATGATGGGAATTCTTCTAAGGGTAAGTTCGAGGGTCAAGGTAGACCAAGGTTCAAGAAGAGGTTTTCCAACCAAGGCTCCTCTAGTGCTCCAAGGGTCAACAGAGATAGGGTGTCTAACCCTAAACCTCAAGGAGGCAATAATGGTTGATCTTCTATGGAGAGGCCTACTTATGCCAAGTGCGGCAAAAAACATGATGTTAAATGTCTTGCCGACTTGGGTGTGTGCTATGGTTGTGGAAAGAGTGGTCATCAATTGAAATATTGCCCAACTCGTACGGCCAATGGTAGAGATGATAAGAAAACTCCTCCTAGTGGTTCAAACTCCGATACTCCCAAGAAGAACCACTTTTATGCTCTTCAATCCGGAGGTGACCAAGAGAGCTCCCCGGATGTTGTGACCGGTATGTTGCAAGTGTTTTCTATTGATGTATATGCATTGTTAGATCCCGGTGCCACTTTGCCTTTTGTTACACGTTTTGTGGCTATGAAATTTGAAATACTCCCCGATGTGTTAGAAGAACCTTTTTCGATGTCTACCCCGGTTGGTGACTCGGTAGTGGTAAAAAAATTCTATAGGAGTTGTCCTATTTCTTTGTCCCATAAAGTTACCTTGGTGGACTTAGTGGAGTTAGACATGTTAGATTTTGATGTTATTTTGGGTATGGATTGGTTGCATGTATGTGATGCCTCTATTGATTATAGTACTCGGGTAGTAAAATTCCAATTTCCAAATGAGTGTGCTTTAGAATGGAAGGGGGAAATTCTATCCCTAGAGGTCAATTTGTTTCTTGTCTCAAAGCTAGGAAAATGATCTCCAAGGGGTGCATTTGCCATATTGTTAGGGTCATGGATGTTGAGTTCGAAACCTCTTCCTTAGAGTCGGTCCCCGTGGTGAGTGAGTTTCCAGAAGTCTTTCCCGATGACTTGCCCAATATTTCTCCCGAACAGGAAATATATATTGGCATTGTTCTCTTTCCCGATACGAAACCTATCTCCATTCCTCCTTATAGACTGGCTCCGGCCGAGTTGATAGAGTTGAAGGAGCAACTCAAGGATTTGTTAGACAAAGGCTTTATTCAACCAAGTATCTCCCCTTGAGGTGCTCCGGTATTATTTGTTAAAAAGAAGGATGGGTCCCTTAGAATGTGTATTGATTATTGCCTACTAAACAAAGTGACCATAAAGAATAAGTATCCCCTTCCACGGATCGACGACTTGTTTGATCAACTCCAAAGTGCTAACTATTTCTCCAAAATAGATCTTCGTTCGGGTTGCCATCAACTGAGGGTAAGAGGGGTTGACATTCCCAAGACGACCTTTAGAACCCGGTACGGTCAGTATAAATTTGTGGTGATGTCATTTGGGTTGACGAATGCCCCGACGACATTCATGGACCTAATGAATAGAGTTTTTAGGCACTATCTTGATATGTTTATGATAGTGTTTATTGATGATATTTCGAATTATTCAAAGAGTGAAAATGAACAGATGAACCATTTGAGGATTGTATTGCAAGTCCTTAAGGACAACCAATTGTATGCAAAGTTTAGTACATCTGAGTTTTGGCTAAGGTCTGTAGCCTTCCTTGGTCATATTGTGTCGAGCAAGGGTATTGAGGGAGATCCTAAGAAGATGGATGTGGTCAAAGGTTGGCCTAGACCTCTAACTCCTATTGATATTAAAAGCTTTTTGGGTTTGGTCGGTTATAATAAGAGGTTTGTTGAGGGTTTTTCCTCCATTGCTTCTATGTTGACGGCTTTGACTCAAAAGAAGGCTAAGTTTGTGTGGTCGGAGTCTTGTGAGAAAATATTCCAAGAGTTGAAAGATAGACTTACTTCCGCTCCGGTGTTGACCTTACCGGAGTGTACCAATGGGTTTGTGGTGTATTGTGACGCTTCTCGAGTGGGTTTGGGATGTCTTCTTATGCAACATGGTAAAGTGATTGCCTATGCTTCAAGGCAACTCAAGGTCCATGAAAAAAATGATCCGACCCATGATCTTGAACTAGCGGCGGTAGTGTTTGCTTTGAAAATATGGAGACATTACCTATATGGGGTCCATGTGAATGTTTCACCGATCACAAGAGTCTTCAATATCTGTTTAGCCAAAAAGACTTGAATCTCCGCCAAAGAAGGTGGTTAGATCTTTTAAAGGATTATGGCATGAGTGTCCTTTACCACCCCGGCAAAGCCAATGTAGTTCCGGATACGCTAACTCGATTGTCCATGGGTAGTGTGGCTCATATAGAGGATGAGAAGAAGGAGTTAGTTCGTGTTGTACATAGGTTGGCCCAATTAGGTGTCCAACTAGTGGATTCCACCAAGGGTGGTGTCATGGTCCATCATGCTTCCGAATCCTCCTTTGTGGTTGATGTGAACTCTAAGCAAGGCGTTGATCCCATATTAATGGAGTTGAAAGAATCGATACTCAACAAGTCCATTGAGGCTTTCTCCCAAGGGGAGATGGGGTGCTTAGGTACCAAGGTAGATTATGTGTTCCGGATGTTAGATGGCTTACGAGGGCAAATTTTAGAAGAGTCTCATGGTTCGCAAGTATTGTATTCATCCGGGAGCCACCAAGATGTACCGTGACCTAGGGGAATTCTATTGGTGGAATAGCATGAAGAAGGATATAACGAGTTTTGTAGCCAAGTGTCCAAATTGTCAACAAGTTAAGGCCGAACACCTAAGACCGGGAGGCTTGTCCCAAGATATAGATATTCCCACTTGGAAGTAAGAGGATGTGAATATGGATTTTATTTTGGGGTTGCCTCGTACTCAAAGGCAACATGATTTTATTTGGGTCATTGTTGATAGAATAACAGAGTCCGCCCACTTTATTCCCGTCAAGGTTTCATTTTCGGCGGAAGACTATGCCAAATTGTACATCAAGGAGATAGTGAAGTTGCATGGGTTCCTCTATCTATTATATGGGATCGGGGCACTCAGTTTACTTCACACTTTTGGAAGGCATTCCAAAAAGGGCTTGGTACTAAGGTCAAGCTTAGCACGACCTTTCACCCTAAAATGGATGGTCAAGAGGAACGCACCGTTCAAAATTTAGAGGATATGTTGAGGTCATGCATTATAGATTTTCAAGGTAATTGGGACAACCATCTATCGTTGGTAGAGTTTGCCTACAACAATAGTTACCACTCAAGTACTGCCATGGCTCATTTCGAAGCATTGTATGGTAGGAGGTGTAGATCTCCGGTTGGGTGGTTTGAAGTGGGTGAAATTGCTCTAATCAGTCCCAAATTAGCTTATAAGGCCATTGAGATAGTCCGACTCATAAGAGAGAGGTTGATGACGGCTCAATGTCGAAAAAAGTCTTATGCCGACAATAGAAGAAGGGATCTAGAATTTGAGGTTAGTGATTGGGTCTATTTGAAAATTTCACCCATGAAGGGTGTGATGAGGTTTGACAAAAAGGGGAAACTTAGTCCCAGGTTTGTGGGTCCTTATCAAGTTTTGAAGTGTATTGGTAAAGTTGCCTATGAATTAGATTTTCCAAATGAATTGGCTTCGGTTCACCCGGTATTTCATGTTTCTATGCTCAAGAAGTGCATTGGTGATCCGATAAAAATCATTCCTTTAGAGGGTTTGAGAGTTGATGAGAGCCTTTCCTATGAAGAGATTCCGCTAGAGATTCTAGACCAGCAAGTTAATAGGTTGAGAAACAAAGAAGTAGCTTCCGTTAAGGTTTTATGGAGGAATCACTTAGTTGAGGGTGCTACATGGGAGGCCAAGGCCGATATGAATTCCTGCTATCCTCATCTTTTTCCTTCTACTCCTATTCAAACTTGAGGTTAGTAGTTTTCTTGAGTTTGGTGTTTTGGACGTCATATGTGCTATGAGTGTTCTTTATGATTTCCTTATGATATGCATGTTCTTGTGAGAATTCATATTTAGAATAAATTGAGTTTTCATGATTTATATGTTCCTCATGTTGATTTGCATTTTGGTATGATGATTGCATATTTGACTTCATGAGATGATTTGTTGAACATGCTTAGTTATGTTTATGATGAACATGCTTAGTCATGCTTTTGATGAAATTGCATATTGGCTCCATATTGTTCTGTTGATCTTGCTTTGAGTTGGAGAAGGTAGTTCCTCCTATGATGATATGAAATGATGAGTTTTTGTGCATAATGGGTTGTGGATGTAGCTCCTACTTCCTTGTGTTGCATTTTTTATGTATTGAGAATGGAGTTGATGTTTCCTCTTATGAATTGTGCATTATTTTAATGTTGCATGCATGATGGGCTGCTAGTCTTGAGTCTTTCATTCCGTAAGGTGTCTAAAGCATCATTCGAGGACGAATATTCTCAAGGGGGAGATAATGTAAAACTCTGGAAAATGATAGGGTAAACTAGAGCCTAAATGTGAGGATGAACGTCAAGAATGAGGGTTATATGAGTCAAGGCCAAAGGGGAAAGTACCAAGGCAAAGGGGCCAAGCCAAGGCCAAAGGCTAAGGCTGCCCCTAGCTTGGAGCTACTGCCCCACCTTCACGAGTGGGACCACGGGTCGTGGTCCACACCACGGCTCGTGAAGGAAGCTCGTGCTCTTCCCTTGGCCATGGAAAAGTGGCCACCATTTGGCCTAGTGACTGCCTCAACTTCACGAGAGGGACCACGACTCGTGTTGCCCTTCGTGAAGATGCCTTAGGCATTGAGCTAAGGGCCCCCAAGTGGCAAGGCTACTGCCTCAAGGACCACGAGAGGGACCACGGCTCGTGGTCTTGACCACGGTTCATGGAGCCCCTTGTGGTAATGCCTTGGGCTTGTGAGCCAAAAGCCCGAAGTTCCTAGCCACTGCCCCAACCTTCAAGAGGAGGACCACGGGTCTTGGTCCTCACCACGACTCGTGAAGGGGCACGTGATGCCTGGACGGGTTCACAAAGTGAGGGTCATTTAAGTCTTTTCATACTTAAGTCCATTTAAAGTAGGGTCGTTTTGGGTATTTTTGGGGGTACTATAGAAGTTGATTTTAAGTCAAATTCACCCAATTTTAGTCATTAATTCACAACACCCAAATAATTCCCAAAATCCTCCCCCCTCCGATATTTCTCTCACTAGAAATCCTCCATTGAAAAGAACAAGAACTTGAAGACTAGGGCTCAAGAACTCAACTTCTCAACTCCAATTGGTGGGGAAATCCTCAATCAAGGTATGGGAGTCTTGATTCATGGAAAGATTTCTTCCATGAAGCCCTTCAAGTCTTAATTTCAAATTAGTAGATTCTTCAAAACCTGTGGTTTTCAATATATGTCATGGGTTCTTCCTAAAAATGATTTCAATGAGTTAATTTTCTTATATGATGATGTAATTGTTTTTTTATGGTGATTTTGTGATAAATTTCCCATGAACCCATATATTTCCCCATGACCCCAATTTCATTAATTGTGATGGGTGTATTGATGCAAGATGAATTCTATGAATTGTGTCTATGGTATTTTAGTTATTGAATCTTGTTTTATCCATGCCTAATATAGCATTTCTAGGTGTGTTTGTGAGCCATGATTCATGACCCTTGAAGGGTAAATTATGAGGGTTTGTACATGTTGATGAAAATGGTGTATGAACTTATGATTCACTTAGAAAGTGAAGATCCTATGACTATTGTGTAAATTGTGGTATTGTTGAAAGATCATTCTCCCCTTACCCTTACACATGACTATGTATGAATTGTCTAGGATGATGATAATGTTGTTGTGTTGATTGAAAGGTTATTCTCATGAAACACTATGAACATGATGTGAAAGGTTTACTCACATATTAATGATGATTCTAAGGTTGAAAGTCCATTCTCACCTAATTGAATCTATGAGCTATTTTATGAGTTGTATTGAATGATCGACAAGATATTCCTTCACACATGTAAATGCAATTCAAGACTAATTATGTATAATTTGGGAAATAATGCTTAGCATCGAGTGGATATGGAAAATGAGGTAGAGGCCCTCCCTTCAATACAATAGGCCGCCTCATCTAAATTATTCTCATGAGATGGAAACTCCCCCGCCAATACAATAGGTCAGGTTTCTAGAAGTAATCTACCTATCCCATAACTATGTGCCCATAGGTCTTTAGCTAGTGGATCCACCTAAAAGCTATACATTTTGTTTTACCTTAGGCAAGTAGGACACCTTCTTTCGGTGTGGGGTTATACGACACTGTATTCCATGTAGCTCACATGGTCTATGTCGGTTATGGCTATTTTCCCTACAAGACAAGATAATGAATATGACACGAACTGTATTTATGACCTCTTGATGAGCTTTACTTAGTAGAAGTGAGGGTATGGGAATTGACTTTATATTGCACAAGTAGACTTAGAAAAGGGATTATGGGATGGTTTCTTATGCTATGATAAGATATGAATGTATGCATGTATGTTGAATGGATTGTTGCTATGGACGACTTTATTTAAATTCAAAGTTAAGGTACATGACTATTTCCTTGTCTATGTGTATTGACTATGATGAGATCTATGTGTGTTATGTATGACTAGGGTGGCCTCAAAGGAGTACTTAGTGTGGTTGGTATTATGGGATGCCAATTATACATTGCACAAGTACAACTTGAGGTTACTAACAAGATGGTTCGATTATGTTACAATGTTCTTACATGATAAATGTGCTTATGACTTGTGTTTTACACTAAAAGTGCATGGTGACTCTCAAACTTGGCAAATGCATCATTTCCAACCAAAATGTCCCTTTTTATCATATTTCAAGGATTTTTATGCATTCTTCCATACTTGGTACATATTTGTGCTAACCCCTATTTCTTCTACATTTTGGAAAAGTGTAGGTTCCAGCTAGGTGAAGTGTACTTCCTTTCTTGACAAAGGCTTGGATTGCTCATCTCCAAGACTTGTGGTGAGTCCTCATGGTTCGAGGACAAGATGTCATTCACTTCTAGTTGTTCTTCTTATAGACTATTTTTGAGACTTTTGATTGTAAAGGGTTGTGACCCTATTGATATTCTATTGTAGTAGATGGTTAATGAGACAATGTCTAGAGTTCGTTTTTGATTTTATGAAAAAGACTTCGATTGTAAAAAAATTAGATTACCCATCATTTCTATTTCCTATGTTTATGTATGCTAAGGGCTTGTATGTGACCCCTTTGGGGTCAAGTACGCCGTGTTACATCTAGGGTGTACCCCTGGGTCATGACAACAACTAGAGGTCAAGAGACCCGACATATACAATTAACCCTGTTAATCAGTAACTTGATAACCAAAATTAGTTCATTGCCTGAGATACAATATATGAAGTCCAACGCATGTTGCAACCTTAGAATTTTCCAATCACTTTAAGTAATATTATTATTTCATTCTTGCATTCTTTTCTTTACAAATAAAAATCAAGCACTTATTGCATTCTTAAATAAAAGTAGACTAGTATAATTTAGTAAATAGTTAATCGACAAGTCCTTTGGGTTCGATAATCTGGTTCTTTTAAGAGGCACTATACTACTTGAGCGACCACGTACACTTGCGTGTGCAATTGGAAGCAACAAGTTTTTGGTGCCGCTGCCGGGGACTTAGAAATTAACTATTCTTCTAGGTTATACTTTTTCTTTTTATTTATTTATTATTTTTTTGCTCTTTTTTAATCAGTTGTTTTTTTCAACAATTAATTTTTTTTCTTTCTTTGAAAAATTTGGTACTCTTCTTGATATGGATGATTGGGATAAATCGTGTTTGGGTGATGAGTATTTTTGTAATTATTGTAATGGACACAACTTGGATATCAAGTGTCATATATGTTATATATGTGGTCATCAATATATTCATTGGAATGGTTGTCTTAAATCTTATTCCCTTCCCTCGAACCCCTATTATGATTCTTCCATTATTTGTGATGTTTGTAGGGGTGATGAAGTGGAGAATGTAAAACAAGAGGCACACAATGTGAATTCATTTATGGAATGTACGAACATACTGGACAAAGTTAATTCAAAAATCATGGAACAAACATTTGAATGCGTGGAAGAGCTCAAAAGGTCATGAGATTATTGGATAAGCTTGATGCTATTCAATTAGAAATTACGGTCCTAGCTAAACTAGAAGAGATTGTAGCCAACAAGGAGAAACTTATGGAGAAATAGAGATAGTGAGCCAATCTTGGCTACAAGAACAAACTCATCTTCTCAAGTTTCAAGAGTCTATCCGTGATGGTTTGACATACATGACAACCCAACTAATTGAAGGAAGAGTTGAGCTCACACAAGAAATAGATCAATTTGGCTAAGATATTCATGACTTAGAGGCTCACTTGAACAAAAAGATTGAGGCATCTGAAACCTAATTACCAATTATCATGGATGATGACCAACTAGTGGAGAAAAAAGAGGAATTACGAGCATTCAACTATACCTTATTCCTTAATACCGATGTTAAGAAAGAGTACAAAAGTGAGAATGTTGTAAATAATATTGCTTTGGAGTTAAGGCAATTTGAATCTCATTCAAAACACTTTTCTATATCATCTGAACTAATGGATGAGTGTATAGATAAGGAACAAGGCCCCTACATTCTAACGTTTTTTAGTCCACGCAGACAAAACGACATTCCTCACCTAAGGGACAATAAGTGCAAGATACTACATATATTACTTCGTTCCTTTATTTTTATACCATCTCCCCTTGAGAGGATCAGAAAAATAGATGCAAAGTTAGGGGTACAATTCATAAGTTCAAAGTGGAAAGAAAAGTAGTGAATTTACTTGTGTCGTGCCGCGACATTAAATTAGGCGCTTATTGGGAGGCAACCCAATTAGTAGTGTAACTTCTTATTTTATTTTATTTTATTAGTGTCATTTTTTTCTTCTGGTGTTGTTTTTACAGGATTTGGAGAAGTTCGAGTATCTGAAATTCAGAGCTATGAAGCACGTTTGAGTTTAAGTGTAGGGTGATGACCCTTGATGAAAATTAAGAGAACATGCTACTAGCTAGGCCTAGAGGCCTCAGGGAGTTTTCCTAACCCTTATTTTAAATTTTATTTGATGCTTTGGGGTCATAACATATTTTTAAGTGTGTGGTGGAGGAATGAATTCCTAGTTTCTACTGTTTTATTGAGTCTTTTATTATTTTAGGATGGGTTCCTTGGATTTTGTTTTCGGTTCTTTTCCTGAGGATAGTCCCTTTGATACGAGCCTCTTTTATTTTTTTATGAATAATTTTTCTTTTAATTTTTTTTTGAGAGAAAAGAAAAGATTCTTTTGAGTGGTGTGATACTTGCTATTTAGGCCTAATTTTTGAGAAGTACTTTCTTGTGAATGCTTCATTGATAAGGAAAATGCAGACTCTTTGACACCTAAGCTCATGGTTGTGACTTTGTATATAGCTTATTTTATTTTATAGTTTGTTATGATCATGTCTCTTTTAGAAGTGGAATTGATCCATCTTGATTGATACTCGTGCCATGTGTGGTGAGATTTTGTTTATTCCATGTTTTGCATCTTAGTCTAGAACTTGCCCTGCATGTTCTTGAAGCAAAATAAAAAGTGTTGGTTTGTTTAGGAGATGATAATAGGCTTTCTTTGATTTTTCTGGTAAATTTTAGCCTTTTTGGATAATATATCATTAGTTATCCTTATTGAGCCTCTAGCCTTTTGTTGGTAGTCATATTTTCCCCTAAACTATTTTGTTGAATCCCTAGTTTTTGCACCTTGCTTCCTTGAGCATTATAGCATAGACCTATTCTAATTGTTAATTCTAAACAAAAAAGGGATGGTTGATGTAACACCCCATATGCTAGAAAGACTAGTGTGTAGATACCAGAAGTTGCAGGTGCCACTGACGGGCACCACCCATGGACCGTAGGTGGGGTCCGTGGATGACCACCTGAAGCCCTTCCCAGAAACTAGCACAAAATTCATCGAAGGGTCGACCTATGCCAGGATCTATGGACCATAGGTGGGACCACGGTCCATGGACTAGGCCGTGGTTCAAACCCCTAGAATCAACCTCTCTGAAGCTAGTCGACGGTTGACAGGACGAACCGTAAGTCCATCCATGGTCCGTCGATTAGTCCGTCGGTTGGCCCTAACAACTTTTAAGTCAGGGATTGTTTGGTCTTTTCCCTATGTGTTAGACCCCTAAACTACGTCGTTTTAGTCAGTTTTAGCCTAGTAACTTAATTAGAACTTACCCTAGTCAACTCATTCTCCAAAAAGTCATCAAGTTGAACGAAAAGAAGGAGAAAGAGTCGACCAAGCCCTCTCCAAGAACGCATCAAGTTTTCTTTAGTTCCAACCTCGTAATTGAAAGATTTCTCCGTGAATTTGGTCAACAGGTATGTGGGATTTCTCTAGTGGATTCCTTTCACCTATTAGGTCCCTAAAATTCAGTCAGATTCTTGATTCTCTATATCGTGTTAGACCTAGGGTTTCTAGAATTTCAGAATTTATGTTGTGATTCAGTTGTTAGACTAATCTAAATGAGATTATAATGTTTCGTGGAATTGTTGCTTAGTTCTTGTTTGAAACTGAGAACCCTAGTTGTGTAGATTAGTTTAGTTCATGAATTACACTTGCTAGGTCAGTTTATTCACACATATACATCCCTCAGTTAAGAATGTTGCATTATCAGTATATTAATGTTGCATTTTCAGTTAGCATGTCAGTATTTTGAGTTCTTCAGTATTACAAATATTCAGTCATAATGTGTTATTGATATAATTAGTTGGGAGTAGGCTTAATACCGAGTGGACTAAGGGTCAGTCACCCTCATAGTCCCAGAACTATGTGCCCCCGTAGGATAAGTCTTCTCTGTGGGAAACTTATTTAGTTATCACGCCAATCATGCCTTTATACCCTTAGCAAGGTATATTAGGTCCTTTCGATGGGGCGATACATTGGAATCCACGGATAGCTCTTGTGGTTTTATGTCAGTTAAGACTAGCTCCCACAGTCAGTTTCTAGTGCATTGACCAGGTTACCAGTTATATGTTCAGTATTCAGTTTTAGTATGTTATGAACTTGGTCATTGCATTCAGTTTAGTTCATGTTCACTATGTTCAGAATATTCTTCATGTTCATATTATATCATTGATCAGTATGCTTTGTTCAGTTATATGTTTTTTTAACCTTTATCCTATCCTGCATGCTCAAAACCTTTCAATTACTAACACATACTCTGTATTACATCTTCTCGTTATGTAGGTTCAGGTCCTCAGCATTCAAATCACGCATAGATCGGTTCCCGATCTCCAGTTCAGCAACATCAGTGGTGAGTCCTCATTCTTCGAGGACGATTGACATGTCTTTGATTCAGTCTTTTTGTTTTATTTTCAGTTTTGTTAAAGTTAGTTGGGGCATGTCCCAGCATCTCTAATTAGTAGAGTTTTTTTTCAGACATATTTTAGATTCAAATTTTAATTTGAGCTTGATCTTTCAGTTGTCATTAAACTCAGTTTTATATATACAGACTTAGAATGGGTGTTCCCCATCCTTTAATTTTATGGTATGTTTTAAGATTCCGCATAGTATGTCTATTATTCAAAAAATCTTGAAGTATGCTTATGATATGCCTGCAGGGTTAGCTTGGGGTCACTCGTGATCCTAGGTCCCGTGGTAACGTCTAGGGGGTAGCCTCGGGGCATGACAAACTTGGTGTCAGAGCACTACGTTCAAGTGTCCTAGGATGTCTGAAAAGTTGCACTAAGTAGAGTCCCTTTCATGAGTGTGAAGCGCGCCACACTTATGAGGGGGAGGCTACGAAGTCTTTTACGAAAACTTCACTTTCTTGATATTCTTATCGTGCATTGGTATGATCTCTCTTTCTAATCCATTGTTATGCGTTTTCAGATCATGCCTCCTCGTAGAGCTTAACCCAGGAATGCTAAGGCACGCAATGCTAGCGCAGCTCCTCCAGTCCCAGATCAGGAAGTTTTGAATGTAGAGTTTCGGAATGCCATTCAACTATTGGCCCAAAGTGTAACTAACCAGGACAATCAGCAGGTTCCAGTTGCTGCAAATGCTAGTGGTAGATTAGCGGCAGCTAAGGTTCGTGATTTTGTTAGGATGAACACACTTGTGTTTCTAGGGTCGCATATTGGTGAGGATCCCTAGAACTTCATTGATGAGGTCAAGGAAATCTTTGGAGTGATGCAGGTGACAAGAAATGATAGGGTAGAGTTGGCATCCTACTACTTTAAGGATATGGCTCACATATGGTTTACACAGTGGAAAGACAACAGGGGTGAGAATGCAACTCCTATGACTTGGGATTGTTTTACTGGAGCTTTTATCGGTAGGTTATTTCCAAGAGAGTTGAGAGAGGAAAAAGCTCAGGAGTTCATGAATTTGAGGCAAGATTCCATAACAGTCCATGAGTACGGTCTTAAGTTCACCCAGCTCTCTAGGTATGCTCCACACATGGTTTCCGATTTCAAGGCTCATATGAGAGAGTTTCTATTTGAGGTATCAGACTTGGTGAGAACGGAGTGCAGAAATGTTATGTTGCTGGAAGATATGCACATCTCTAGGATTATGACTCATGCTCAGCAGGTTAAGGGAGATACGCTTAGGGAACATACTAAGGATAATAAGAAGGCTAGGACAGACAACTATGAGTATTCTCAGTAGAAATTGGGTGGTGGAAATCGCTTGCAGTTTTAGCAGAAATCTTCAGCTCCAGCACCTTCATTAGCTAGTGTTCCATCCTCCAAGTATCGGTAGGATCAGAAAGGTAGGGCATCGGGCTCTAAGTCTCAGGGAAGTGTTTCCGTTACTAGAAGCTACCCAACTTGTTCAAAGTGTGGTAAGAACCATCCGAGCAAGTGTCTTGTAGAGCAATATGGATGTTTTGGGTGTGTTCAGACTGGTAGAGAAAGTGTGGTAAGAACCATCCGAGCAAGTGTCTTGTAGAGAAATAGGGATTTCCCTTCTTCTAAACAGGGTCAATGAGGTAATAATGGTAGGGCTCAGTCTACAACTTAAGTAGCACCAGCAGGTCACCCGACTCAGCAGGGTAACTCATCTAGTAAAGGTGGCGGCCAACACCAAAATAGGTTGTATGCTCTCCAGGCTCGCCAGGATCAGGAAGATTCTCCTGATGTGGTTACTGGTATGTTGCGAGTCTTTTATTTAAATTTTTATGCTTTTTTCGATCTAGGGGCTGCTCTTTCCTTTGTAACTCCTTATATAGTAGCAAACTTCAATGTCTGTCCAAAAACTCTCTTAGCACCCTTCTCATTCTCTACTCCAGTCGGTGACCTAGTTATAGCTAGACGGGTATATAGAAATTTTCCTGTCATAGTCTGTCAGAAAGTCACCTCAGCATATCTTGTAGAGTAAGAAATGGTAGACTTCGATATCATTCTAGGCATGGATTGGTTACATTCTTGTTATGCCTCAGTCGATTGTAGAACTAGGATCGTTCGTTTTCAGAGTCCAGATGAGCCAATCTTAGAATGGAAGGGTAGTAGCTCAGTGCCTATGGGTCGATTCATTTCTTACCTTAAGGCCAGAAAGATGATCTCTAAGGGTTATCTCTATCATCTAGTTTAGGTTAAGGATTCAAGCTCCGAAACCCCAACTCTTGAGTCAGTTCCAGTAGTAAAGGAGTTCCCAGAAGTTTCCAGAAGATCTTCTTGGAGTTCCTCCCGAAAGGGAAATCGACTTTCGTATTTATCTCCTTCCAGATACCCAGTCTATTTCTATTGCTCCTTACAGAATTTCTCTAGCTGAGCTTAAGGAATTGAAAGAGCAATTGAAAAACCTACTAAATAAGGGTTTCATCAGACCCAGTATTTCCCTATGGGGTGTACCAATGTTGTTCCTGAAAAAGAAAGATGGTTCTCTTAGGATGTGCATTGACTATCGGCACTTGAAAAAAGTCACAATCAAGAATAAGTACCCTATCCCCAGGATTGATGACTTGTTTGACCAATTTTAGGGTGCTAGTCATTTCTCGAAGATTGATCTCAGATTCAGTTATCATCAGCTTAGAGTCAGAGAGAGTGACATTTTGAAAACAGCCTTCAGAACTCGGTATGGTCATTATGAATTTGTAGTTATGTCATTTGGACTAACTAATGTTCCTGCAGCTTTCATGGATTTGATGAACATGGTTTCAAGCAGTATTTGGACTTGTTCATTATCGTCTTTATTGATGATATCCTCATTTACTCTAGAAATGAGGAAGAACATGTGACTCATTTGAGGGTTGTCCTGCAAACTCTCAAAGATCGCAAGTTATTCGCTAAGTTTAGCAAATGTGAGTTTTAGTTAAAATCTGTTGCTTTCCTTGTTCACATAGTGTCTAGCGAAGAGATCTGGGTGGATTCTCAGAAAATAGAGGCAGTGAAACAATGGCCTAGAGCTACCTCTCCTACAAATATCAGAAGTTTCTTGGGTCTAGTAGGCTATTACAGAAGGTTTGTGGAAGGATTTTCATCCATAGCTTCTCCATTGACTAGGTTGACTCAGAAAAAGGTTAAGTTCCAGTGGTCATATGATTATGAGAATAGCTTCTCAGAACTGAAAACTAGGTTGACTACAAATCCTATTTTGACTCTGCCAGAGGGTTCAGACGGTTATTTGATCTATTGTGATGCATCTAGAGTCGGCCTAGGTTGTGTGTTGATGCAACGAGGTAAGGTTATAGCGTATGCTTCTAGAAAACTTAATGTGAACAAGAAGAACTATCTGACTCATGACCTCGAGCTTGCAGTAGTAGTATTTTCCCTAATGATTTGGAGACATTATTTGTATGGTGTTGACAGACCATAAGAGCCTTTAGTATGTGTTCACCCAGAAAAAGTTGAATCTTCGCCAGAGGAGATGACTTCAGTTCCTCAAGGACTATGATATAAATGTGCTTTACCATCCTAGTAAGGTCAATGTAGTAGCTGATTCTTTTAGCAGACTATCTATGGGTAGTGTAGTGTATTTTGAGGAAGAAAGGACAGAACTAGTGAAATATGTTCACAATCTTGCTCGCTTAAGAGTTTACCTTATGAACATATCAGGGGATGATGGGATAGTTTAGAATGGGTCAGAATCTTCATTGGTATCGGAGGTTAAGGAAAAACAAGACAGTGATCCTATATTGGTTCAACTAAAAGGTGCAGTTCATCAGCATAGGGTTGAGGTTTTCTCCCAATGGAGAGATGGTGTGCTTCGTTATCAGAGTCGTTTATATGTTCCTAAGGTGTGTGAGTTGAGATAGCATATTCTTGCAGAAGCCTATAACTCCAAGTATTCTATTCATCCAGGCGCCACTAAAATGTAATATGATCTGCGGGAAGTCTTTTGGTGGAATGACATGAAGAGGGATTTAGCAGATTTTATGGCTAAGTGCCCTAATTTTCAACAAGTGAAGGTAAAACATCAGAAACTAGAAGGTGTGACTCAAGAGATTAACATTCCTATATGGAAGTGGGAAGTGATCAACATGGACATCATTGCAGGTTTACCTTGTACTTGCAGACAACATGACTCCATTTTGGTGATAGTTGACAGAATTACTAAGTCTGCTCACTTTTTGGCTGTTAAGACTACAGATTCGGCTATGCCAAGATTTACATTAATGAGATATTCAGGTTGCATGGAGTTCCTTTGTCTATCATCTCAGATAGAGGACCTCAGTTTACCTCTCATTTCTGGAAGTCATTTTAGAAAGGTCTTAGTACTCAGGTTAATCTTAACACAACATTTCATCCACAAATGGATGGTCAGGTAGAGAGTACCATTTAGACCTTAGAGGGCATGTTGAGAGCTTGCATGATCGACTTCAAGGGTAGTTGGGATGATCAACTTCCTCTTATAGAGTTCACCTACAATAATAGTTACCATTCCTGCATTCAGATGGGCCATTATGAGGCATTGTATAGGTGCACATGTAGATCTCCAGTTGGGAGGTTTGAAGTAGGTGAAGCAGCCTTGTTAAGGCCAGATTCGGTTCATGATGCGATGGAAAAAGTTCAGCTCATTAGAGATAGACTTAAGACAGCCCAAAGTCGCCAGAAGTCCTATGAAGATGTAAAGAGAAGGGACTTGGAGTTCCAAATTGATGATTGGGTTTTCCTGAAAGTGTTACCTATGGAGGGGGTGTTGAGATTTGGCAAGAAAGGGAAGCTCAGTCCTAGATATGTAGGCCCTTACATGATTTTGAAAAGAATTGGAAAGGTGGCCTATGAGTTAGAGTTACAAGAAAAACTAGCAGCAGTGCATTGGGTCTTTCACATTTCATTGTTGAAAAAGTGTGTGGGTGATCCAACATCCATAGTACCATTGGAAAGTGTGGCTCTGAAGGATAGTATCACTTATGAGAATGCTCCAGTCGAGATTCTTGATCGTCAGGTTTGAAGGTTGAGAAACAAAGAAGTCGCTTCAGTTAAGGTTTTGTGGAGGAGTCAGTCCGTTGAGGAAGCCACTTGGAAAGCAGAAGTAGCCATGAGGCCAAATATCGTCATCTCTTTCCTTCCAATTCCATTCCAGTTTGAGGTAATAGTTCCTCTCCAGTCTTTCAGTTGCTCATGCGTAGATTCAGTCTTGGTATCATATTCCTTCAGTTATACTTGCATTTTTAGTGTATTTGCATGTTCTTTGAACTTAGTTCAGTCAGATTTCAGTTTCCACAACTAAGTTGTAGGGTTTGTAACTCTTTCCCTCTATTTCCAGCTAGTTTAGTCTTCATTCGAGGAAGAATGTTCCCAGGAGGGAGATAATGTAACACCTCATATGCTAGAAAGACCAATTTGTAGAAACCAGAAATTGCAGGTGCCACCAACGAGCACCACCCATAGATCGTAGGTGACCCATGGACCATAGGTGGGGTTCGTGGATGACCACCTACAGCGCCTCCCAAAAACTAAGAAAAAATTCGTTCAAGGGTTGACCTACACCAGGACCTAGGACTGTAGGTGGGACCACGGTCTGTGGTCCAGGCAGTGGTTTAGACCCCAGATTCAACCTCTCTGAAGCCAGTCGACGGTTGATAGGACGGACCGTAGGTCCATCCACGATCCATCGGTCAATCCGTCGGTTGGCGCCGACAACTTTTAAGTCAGGGGTCATTTGGTCTTTTCCCTATGCATTAGACCCCTAAACTATGTCGTTTAACCCCTAAACTACATCGTTTTAGTTAGTTTTAGCCTAGTAATTTAATTAGAACTTACCCTAGTCAACTATTTCTCAAAAAATTCATCAAGTTAAACAAAAAGAAGAAGAAAGAGTCGACCAATCCCTCTCCAAGAACGCATTAAGTTTTCTTCAGTTCCATTCCCGAAATCGAAAGATTTCTCTGTGCATTTCGTCAACATATATGTGGGATTTCACTCGTGGGTTCCTTTCACCTATTAGGTCCCTAGAATTCAGTAAGATTCTTGATTCTCTATATCATGTTAGACCTAGGGTTTCTAGAATTTCAGAATTTATGTTGTGATTCAGTTGTTAGACTAATCCAAAAAAGATTATGATACTTTCGTCGAATTGTTGCTTAGTTATTTTTTGAAACTCAGAACCCTAATTGTGTAGATTCGTTTAGTTCATGAATTACACTTGCTAGGTCAGTTTATTTAGATATACATGCCTTAGTTAAGAGTGTTTAGTTATCATTATATTAATGTTGCATTTTCAGTTAGCATGTCAGCATTTTGTGCTATTCAGTATTACATAAATTTAGTCATAATGTGTTATTTATGTAATCAGTTAGGAGTAGGCTTATTACCAAGTGGACTAAGGGTCAGTCACCCTTATAGTCTCCTTTGTGGGCAATATATTTGGTGATCACGCCACTCATGCTTTTATACCCTTGGCAAGGTATATTGGGTCCTCTCGATGGGGCGATACATCGGACTCCACAAATAACTCTCATGCTTTTATTTCGGTTAACAATAGTTCCCACAATCAGATTCTAGTGCATTGAAAAGGTTACCATTTATATGTTTAGTATTCAGTTTCAGTATGTTATGAACTTGGTCATTGCATTCAGTTTTGTTCATGTTTAGTATGTTCAGTAAATTCTTCATGTTCATCTTATATCATTGATCAATATGCTTTGTTGAGTTATATGTTTTGTTCAGCTTTATCCTATCCTGCTTGCTCAGTACCTTTCAAGGACTGACGCATACTCTGCGATACATCTTCTCATGATGTAGGTTCATGTCCTCAGCATTCAAATCACGCATAGATCGGTTTCTGATCTCTAGTTCAGCAGCATCAGTGGTGACTCCTCATTTTTTGAGGACTATTGACATGTCTATTATTCAGTCGTTTTGTTTTAGTTTCAGTTTTGCTAGAGTTAGCTGGGGCATGTCCCAGCATCTCTAATCAGTAGAGGCTTTTATTCAGACATAGTTTAGATTCAGTTTCTAGTTTGAGCTTTTTCTTTCAGTTGCCATTAAACTCAATTTTATATATACAGACTTACAATGGGCATCCCCCATCATTTCATTTTATGGTATGTTTTAAGCTTCCACATAGTATGTCTATTATTTAGAAAATCTTTAAGTATGCTTATGATATGCTAGCAGGGTTAGCTTAGGGTCACTCGTGATCCTAGGTCCTGTGTTAACGTCTAGGGGGTAGCCTCGGGGTATGACAGTTGAGTGAAAATGTAATCAATGATAGCTACAAAGTGCTTAAAAATCCCTCTTTGAAAAAATGTGATGTGAAAAAAAAAGAACAAAAGAATGTGACATGAAAAAAAATCCTTTGAAAAAAAAAGAGAAAAATGATTGAAACATTCTTGAGATGATGAGAATTACATGTGAAATAATTGTCGAAGAAGGGGCTGAAAATAAAGAGAAAAAAATAATGGGTGATCAAATCTAAAATTGCAAAGTGCTTAAGGAAGTGTAAGTCACTATTATATAGTTTTCATACCCATCCCCTAGCCTACATTACAACCCGTTAACGTCCTATTTGATTCTATTCAAGCATGCTTAATCAGTGGAGATGTACATAATGGGTAAGCCTATGGTTCTTTGTGCATACATGTGAATTTTATTTCTGAGTGTGAGTTGTTCTTTGATGCTAAGTCCTTAATTTAAATTCAATCTTTTGAATTGAGTGTATGGACTATATTTTTTTGTGAGGGCACTTGTTTCATGATAGATAGGTGATTTTATTAGCTTTCTTTGATGAGAGTAGGTGATCAAGCTTAAATTTGATGAGTTCAAAGTTAGAGGCTTGTTGTTTATTTGGATGTCTTGCATAATGAGCGAGAATTGAACTCGACGTTTTGAAATTTGTATAAGGCCTAGCTGTTTGTATTAACCAAACTGATGACATTCTTATTTTGATTTATTTGAGATGAGCTTTAATGTTTGCTCGAGGATGAGCAAAAGTTTAAGTGTGGGTGTTGATGTGAGGCCAAGAATATATATTTTAACCATTATTTGCCTCCCATTTATTATTTATATATGCTCTTTTTGAGCATGAATTTTATGGATTGTACTAAATATTGTATTTTATTTGTAGGATTAAATTGGTGTAGAGATGAAGAAGTTTGGAGCTAAAACGAATTAAAAATGGAAGGTTGAAGAATGAAATCAAGCAGACAGCTTAATGTATTAAATTAAATATACTAATATATATTATATATAAAGTACAAAAGATTGCAAATTGCGAATCAGAGAGGGACTGCTGCCAGGTGGCAGCCAATGAAGGCCCCTCAAATTTTGAGGTGGTGCACTGTTTCACGCGTACACCAATTCCAACTTTGTTTTGGTTTTGTGTTCCTAAATTTGTTTGGACTTAGTTATTTTATCTAGGGTTTTCTTATAACGTTCAAATATACCTCATGAAAAGAAATATAAACGATCGTATGCAATATATTTACCCAACTATGATTCGGGGTCGATCCCACAGAGAATATGGAAGAATATTGTCAATAGCAAATATTTAACTCGATAGTCGTTATATAAAAAATGGGGGGATTTAAATTGAAAT
>JAJOOE010002786.1:0-27076 GCA_036250405.1 Solanum raphanifolium | reverse complement strand
CACCAACACACCAACAATATACTATAATTAGGGCACGGGTAATGATATAGTTCAATAATCTAAAGCAATTTAGGCAAATTCGAATCACATGCATGCATCATCAACAAACCCACATCATAAAGGCACAATTTAGGAATTGAGAGTAATCATGGGTTCATAGAGTATTTCCATAATAAATCCTAAATTAAACATCAACACATTCAATATATGACATTAGAAACCATTTGAAATCATTTGTAGAAAGAACCCATGATTTTGAGTAAAACCCTAGGTTTTGCATAAACTTGAAAACTTTGAAAACTTCTTTGAAATTGACTCTAGGGTGAAAGATAACCCTAGATGAAGGGTAACCATACCTTTGCTAAGATTCCCCAAGAAATTTGATGCAGAAAACACCTTGAATCCAAACCCTAGCTCCCACTTCTTCTTCTTTGGGAACTTCTAGAGAGAGAAATAGTTGAGAGGAGGTGGGTTTCTTTTGATTCTATATGGAGTGACTTAAACGAGAGAATTCAAGTCTAAAGAGGTCTTAAAAGGTTTATAAAGTTTCTAGGAAAAGAATAAAATAATAGGGACTTAACTTAGGAAAAGAACTAAGGACCCTTAAAGTTGTAACTTAAAAAATCTGCCCCTTCACGACTTACCTCGCCCAACTGCCCCTCTTGTCTTGCCAAGGGCACTAGGAGACTCGCCAAGTGCACCCTTGGCTGGACCAATTTTCCAGTGAGATCCCTTCTTGGGCAGTCCACTAGGTGATCTAGATGGGGAGAAAGGCGAAACGCCCAGCTGGTTGGCGATCTTGCACCTTCCTCGCCATTTGGTCCAGAATCTTGGCCAAATGGGGCAGCCACTAGGCAAGCACAAAATCCTATGGGCGACTCATCCAACCCCTTGGCCGATCAAATAGCCCCATCGCCAAAAAACCCCTGAAGGAAAAAGGCTTCTTTCAACCTATCTTGCTAGTCTAGGTCCTTGCTTGCACCCTAGGATTCTACCTTGCTCCATTAAGGTTCTAAAACAGCCTAGACATCAACCTAAAGTCACACTAACCCAAACGTTAAGGCTCTAGTTCAACCTATCATTTTCCGAGTCATTACATAGAGCATGGCTACCCGACGATTTGCGGAATAGGCAAGCTGTCCCTTTTAAAGTAATGATGTTTGGATGATTGGAGTCCGAGAGACAGCAACATCAGGGCTAGGAGGCAGTACATCAACAGAAAAAATAGGGGCATCAGAAGATACAACACAAGGAGTACTTGAAGGCCTAGGGGCCGGAGTAGGAAAATATACCTCTGCAGGATATAAGTCTGTGTCTACAACTGGGGAAGAATCCACCGGTGTTGCCTTCTTCTTCTGTTCACCTTGGTCCTTTAAATATTCTGCCTCGATCCTCCGAATACCGGTAGAGGATGTGAGAATCACTTCCACAACATTCTTGGCATCTCTAGGTACCTGAGGTCTGGCGCTGCCTTGCTTGCATGAGTATCTCAGAAGCAATGATCCTTCCCAGGTTTAGCTTTGTTCCCTTGATTAGGCAACCTAAGAAGGTTGCTTTTGCGTGGCGAAGGATAGATTCATTATGTGATGGCATGACCGTACTGCTGATGAAGCCAAACCAATACCTTGCTGCCACATTTGGTCCTTCTTCTCGATAACTGCCCCAGCCTCAAGTCACTTAGGAGTCTGTCTCATATTAACGGGGCCAACCATTCTTTCATATCCTCCAGTGACATCTTGCTGATCATAATTTGACAGTTGTCCTCAAGCGTGGCGGTGCATCCTAAAACGATATTTATAGCAGGAGCGTCACATTGCACCTTCTTTCCCCTGACAACTACATAGTCGACATGCTTAAATTTAGTAGTCGACTTCTTCCCATGTGGTATCAATGCACTGTACGCACTGTAGAAGTCTCTGAGCCATCTTGGAATGTATGGGCCACGGGGATTAGTGAAAATTTGGAAGTTATACGATTTCAGACAGCTCATAATCTCAGGGTATCTATCAATTACTCCATTCATGGAGAGACATTTCTCTTCAATAATTGTCCTTAATCCCTCCGTCTTCAACCTGTTCATCGACTTGGGAGAGGGACCCGGTATTGGTGGTGCAAGCACCATTGCCTGCTCTGGAACTGGGGAGTAGGAGTGGAAGGCGGAGGATTCCTAATCCTAGATGGATCATTCAGCTTCTTAGATCAGAATTCAGCCTTCTGTGCTATTATCAGCTCGTCAACACGAGAGGCTGCACTTTGGTTTTACCGTTGTTCACCCTCACTCTCAGAAGCAGTGAGGTAAGTGTCATATATGCCTTCTCTATCGGAGCTGACTTCTGATGATGCTGGTGCCTTGCCTTTTCTTTTTCCCTTCCCACTAGTTGTGGAATGTTTTGTCGCCTTTCCTTTTGATATAGCTGCACATTCGTTGATTTTAATCCCTTTTGCCTTATTGCGGGGTGGCATGTTTTTACCTGCAACTTTGGGTCTATCCATGTCTGCAATACATCGGGAAAAACTTAGAAACAATTCATTCAGAAGCATAGACAATCAGTAGCAGATAGGTTCGCCAAACCGGTCGGCGAGTCGCCAAATCTCTTTGGCAAGCTGGATCGGGCTCACCGAAGGGATTGGCTCAAACAGTTTTAGCAAGTCGGCGATGGGAGGGCCACTTTTGGCGAATCACCGACTACCTTTTGTGAGCAAGGGGTATCCGCCAAAAATTACAGTGCAACAAGGATTTAGGGGTGCAGACAAAGAATCGGAAATACTCTCGATGAGTCGTCGAGTGCTTTTTGCGACCTCCGACTTCTCGCTGAAAGTTACAAAAATCAACAACACATTTAGCATGAAATTAAAGGTGAGATAGGGACATTAGTCAAACCACTGAGTGGTTTGGCGAGCTCGACCTAGCTCGCCAAACCGCCCAACGTGCCTATTTTCAACCCAAATTATCAAATTTGACCTTGCAATCCCCGAAAACAAAATCAGAATATTGACAAGTTAAATTAAGTTAAGACCCATAGCACCTATCCTCCTGGGATACTCAGATTTCTCTCGATTCTGCCAATCTTGACGTCATGCAAGCACAACCACATAAAATTTACATCACTTTAACGCACAAGCATATGATATTTCAAATTAAAACATACATTTGAACAATTAGATCTTATTAAAGAGGCTCATCACACCACAGTACAATCTTATTATTTGCATACAAGAACAAATATAAAAAAAATAAGTTCGGGGTTCATAAGACTAACCTTATTTGCCGATTAAAATGATCTTTGAAGTGCTAGGAGGCAATGTAATCTAACTCCAAGCACAAATCAATGACCGAAATACTTGAAATACAAAAGTTATTGAAAATACTTATTAGGAGTGAATTTGCTAATTTTGAAATCGAGGAAAAGTGAAGAGTTCAAAACTTTTAAAAAATTTTACTGTTAATACCCATCCAGTTCGCATCCATTCGCGACGTTAATCACAACCACCGATCCACTCAGTGACGCGCCGAGTGGTCAATTACCTCACCGAGTTTTACAGGACCTTCAGTCAAAGTGAAGGTCCAAATGGTGGTTTACATCGGGATCGCCAACCTAGTCGGGGATTCGCCAATAATTTCCTGTGCTCGCCGATTGTTACAGACTCTCATGTGAGAGTTTCTTGAGTTTAACAGCGGTCTGGATCAGTGTCACTGACCTCTTCAGCGATTTGCTGATTGGACTTATGATCGCCAACCTGCACTTTTCAATCACTATCCACACTTCAACCTGCACAATCAAAACACCATTATTTCTAAAACAAAAATTAAAGCAATAAAGGGTTTTGGGTTGCCTCCCAAACAACGCCTTAGTTAACATTGTGGAACGATGCAAGTCCATGTTCAAGTTCTAGTAGTGTGCTTTGCCTCAATTTAATCAGGCAACCCCTTTTTCAGATCTTTATATTGCTCATTTAGTACTGGGTCCATTTGGGATCCTAGTAGCTGGATAAGCTTGGCATGGGAAGTTGACATCTGGTTCGACAACACTACTTTCTCCCTGAGTTCCTCCAGTACCCTGTCCTACGTATTGGCTTTTAGGAGAAGGAGCGTGAGCATTGCCTCAATTTGTCTGTCCCCCTTATTCTTTGTTTTTCTTCGCTCATGAGGAGGGACATAACGGTGTTCCCTGATGGATAGGACGTCAAGCTCTCTAACCTTTTTGGCCAACTCATCCATCTGAGTCATCAGTACGACCATCATGAAGTCTTTTTCTATTTCTTAGTTTTTCTCGGCCATGTCATCAAGCAGTTGGACTTCTATCGCATATGGGTATTTTGAAATGCCACCAATATTGAGTTGATCTGCCAACACCTTGTTTCCGGGACCAAAACTTCTGTAGAAATAGTCAAGGATTGGGGTTTTAGCTATACACAAATAAAAGGAAGAAAATGATACCAAATTGAAGTAACATCAACTGGGTATGATTTATATTCACTTTAAACAAGTCTAAGATGAAGAATCTTCAACACCCACTTCCAATTTCTTGTAGTTAGAAGTGTTCAAATCTTTAAAAGCTAAGAAAAATATTCTCTACTTGAAAACATAGAAAAATAAAATGTTGTATCTGAAATTGCATACTAAAATAAAAATTCAAACTAGTATTTATAGTTGTCAAAAAATGTGTTGCGAAGGATCACTCGGCGCAGCTAGTCGGGACCGCCGATGCACTCGGTGATCCGCCCTTTGGTCTTCTTCATTGCCTTTCAGCTCTTCCCTTCAGCATCTTCGCGTTCTGAATCATTGGGCGATATAGTACTTCTTTGCAGAACTGTTTAGCGACACACCGACTGTTCTTTTCCATCACCGAATTGATACTTTCCTTCAAGGCTTAGCACACTGGAACTTTGGGTGAGGTTATGGACTTTCGGTGACTTGCCGAATGCATTAGGCGATCCTCATGCCTTGTTTTCTTCGTCTTTTCAGCCATTTTGTTCCCTTTTTCCAAGCAGTGTCCATGCTTTTCCTCAAACTCCAAATACCTGAAACTTAAGGATTTACATCAGTTATTGAGATAAAATATGCATTTAAGGATAGTAATTCTAATAAAATAATGCCCTAAATGAATCCAAATTGTGGACTCATCATTCGCCTTCCCTAAAATCAGTATTTTGGCCCGGGTCCCTCCTTGGACATGTGCACCTTGACTTAGGCAATAAACCTAAGTTAAGGGTGGCTAATCCAAAAGGTTCCTTGATCTTGGCCCTGGTCTGACATCGGATATTGTGGACCTCAACTCATACTAAGTACATAAGTTCAGGGTGGCATTGAAAAAAGAAACGAAAAGCAAAAGGGTATGGAAAGAGTTGTGTGTTGAAAAGGGAAGCTGAAAAGAAAAAAGATGTGACTTTGTGCACAAAGAAGAAAAAAAGATAATAAACAAAAGTGTTGAATGAAATAAAGAAAAGTAAAGTGAATGAAGAATAATAAAGTGAAAATAAATAAATAAGAGCCACAAATTCAATAGTCACATATGTGTTGAAACGAGTCAAAGGAAAGAAAGTAAAATGAAAGGATGTCAAAAATAGGTTGACAAAAGAATTAAAAAACCAATGTAATGTCAAGGAGGGCAGAAAGTCACTAAAAAGTATCCAAATGTACCACACTGGACCCTGAGCCTACGTTACAAGATAAGAAAGTCCTATAGTGATCCTAGCAACTAGTTTGGAGAGTTTAAGTAGCAAAAATAAGGGAAAGCCTTTGGTATTGAGAACTAACTGTACTTGAAGTCACTTCTGAGCGTGAGTGTTGAACGAATTCTAAAAACATGAAAGTCATATCTTTTGTGAGTTATAAAAAAGAATTTCTTTTGAAGTGAGGGCACTAGTTACATTGTTGGAAAATTGATACCTTGGTGATTGTGAATGCTGCATGTTATGATGTCTGTTGGTCGATCTATGTCATGTTTTGATCTGTATGAGTTGGTTGTTGAGTCTAAGAAAAAAGATTTGCACTGAGAAAATGGAATGGCTTGAAATGGCCATGTGATTGCTTGAGTTTGTATGTCTGCTTCTACACAAGTGTCGTTTACAGTTTTAGTGTGTCGCTTAAGGACAAAAAACATGTTTAAGTTGAGGGTGTTGAAATACCACGAGTTTACGGTATTTTTTATGTATTTCACTTAAGAGTTGTGTGTGTCTAGGGCCATTTTGTATTGGAAATAATGTTTTATGTGTTCTGTTTGCAGGAAATAGGCTTGGACGCGGTTGAGTGAGATAACAGTTGAATATCTGCAGAAGTAGCCACCCATGGAGTGACCTATGGACAGTAGGTTCTGTGACGGTCTGTCGATGGGTAGGCATATATAAGAGCATCAGGGACGTCTGACCAAGTGTGGAACTACGAAGCGATCCACAGACCATAGGTCGACCTACGGGCCATCCTTCGCATAAGTTGAATGTGTTCAAAGAGTTGAAGTTCTAGTACATGATGAAAATCCTAAGTGTGGAGCCACTGAAGAGGACCCACGAACCGTAGGTCCACCTACGGTCTATCCTGTAAGTCTGTTGATAATAATTAGAGAATGATGGTTCCAGGTCTTGTTGGAAAGTTCTAAGTGTCGACCAACAGAAGGGACATACGGATCGTAGGTTAACCCACAGTCTGTAGGTGGAGTCGTCGATCAAAGCCGCATTCTAGAAGTTTATTTTCTTATTTTTTTTCCTTTTGGTTTAGGACATGTTTTGCTATAAATAGGGTATGTAAACCTCGTTTTTGTGGGTTAGACATTATTGTTTAAATTTGAACTTTGGCAATTTGATTTGCAGATTTTGGTTTATAAGATTTTGGCTTTGAAATTCAGTTGGAGATTTCGAGTTTCTTTTACTCTAAATGTAAGTTCATGATTTCTTCATATCAAAACATGAATTGTGTTCTTTCAAGTATGAGTAGCTAATTCCATAACTAGGGTTGTGGGAACCATGAGCAATTAACAACCTATGAATAATAACTATGTAATTCTTGATTAGTGTTGCTCTATGTATTGGTAATTATTTCAATTAGAAGTCTTGTTAACGAGTGCACGCGTTGGAACTCGCCTTGTTACTACTTGCCGGACCAACGAGGTAATGAACGAGAAAATAATTATCAAAAGAGATTTACTGTGATACTATCTAATAGTCTAATGTCAATTGGTGTGAGGGTGAAAACTAAGTCATACATTGATGTGATGTCTAATTTGAGGTAAAGGTAACAGTTAGTAAATTAAGTAGACGTAGTCGGACCAAGGTGCAGGGTGAAATTCCCTATTTGGAGGACCAATCACTTAGGAATACCTAACTTACCAACTTTGCATGTAAAACGCTAGGAAAGTATTACTATTATTAGGATTACCGCGTTAAGAGCTTATGGGGACGATGTACACCCTAGTTTCTCTCTCTCATTGATAACTCAAAAGTTTGAATCTTGCTCACTTGTTACATAACAACAATTGGTTATTTGCTTACAAACCCCCCCCCCCCCTCCCCTCCTTTAATGACTTATCTCAGAAATAGTTTGACTAAACAAATATAATCATGAGTTAAGTTTAAGTCTGAACCATATTCCTAGTGGGATCGACACCAACCTAGAAGTTGGGTTGTTTATTTGACGACGATCACTTATACTTCTTCAGGGTAGTGTAATTTGAGCGTATCAAAAACCAAAACCCCCATCTGAAATTTGTGCCTCCCCTTTAATTTGATTAATGTTCTTTTCGATAATTTCTATTCCTCTGGCTGATTAGACCACGTTTGCACTTCCTATTTGAAATTAAAACACTTATCGTTCCTTGTGGGATTCAACCCCAACTCACATAGTTGGGTTTTATACTGAATTACGATCGTTGTCAACTAGAATTGGATGAGGTGGGCTTGAAACATCAAATCATGTTCATTCTAGAAAAATCCCTAACCCTAAAAGCAACCGAATTCACATTAGGATTGACCGAAGCTACAACATCCCTATTTGCTTGAGCCGCCAAAGCTTGGGCCAACATTTGAAAAGCCGATCTAACCTCCTCATTTGACATAGACGAAGGATCAATCAGAACTTGGTTAGTTTGAGGAGCTTCTTCATTCACAGTCTCCTCTTCCATCCTTCTAGCATTAGCCTTTCGTGTATTCATATCTTGAAGACACAAGAGAAGGATGAAGAGAGGGACTTTATAGAGTTAAACTCTAAGGAACAACTTAAGAGTAGTTAAGGAAGTGAAATTTCCTAACCATCTTATAGCCTCTCATTCATAAGTGTGGCGCGCTTCACACTCATTAACAAGACTCTACTAGACGTGGATTATGAGACATCATCCTAGAATCATTCTAAGCTTTGTTCTCTGTTTACCAAGGTTATGATGACCCAGGGGTACCCCCTAGATGTAACATGGTGTACTTGACCCCGAAAGGTTCTCATACAAGCCCTTAGCATATCTTAACTTAAAGCATTAGAACAATAAGATTAAAAAACACATTTATGTCCAAAAATCTTCATAAAGGAAAGCAGAAGTCTAGACTTGTCTCAATTAGCCATCTATTACAATAGTTCAAATGAAAAGGGACATAGCCCATATAACATAGTCCGAAAATGAAATACTAGAAATGAAACTCAAAGCTAATCTTCTATCCTCGAATCATGAGGACTCACCACAAGCAAGGAGAATAGTCGATTACAAGCTTTAACCAAATGATAACCGCCTTAAGAGCTGGTCCCTACACTTGGGAAAATGTAGGAAAACATGGGTTAGTACAAAAATTCACCAAGTATGATAGTCATGCACAAAATCTTGAAAACATGCTAAAAAGGAAAATTTAGTTGAATGAATGCAATTTGCTAAGTCAAAGCATCATTTTTAACATAATGGAAAAGCAAAAGTCATAACCATACTCATCTCATAGATCATCATATAATAATAGAAACATACCATAAATACCCTCAAAACATACTTGTGCAATTATTGAGTAAGATCCCATAATCCCACTCACACTATGTAAATCTTCTTGAGTAACTATAGTTCATATTTCATATTCTTGTTCATATTATTGTACTAGTGGGAATAAGCCTTAACCGACATAGACCATATGAGCTAACATGGAATCCGGTGTCTACCCCACACTGAAAATGGGTTGTTCTACATGCCTAAGATAGAACCATACTCTTAGTTTAGGTGGATCCACTGGCTAAAGACATATGTGGACACATAGTTATGGTATAAGGAGATTGCTACTAGAAACTCGGACATTACTAAGGTATAAGGTTTCCATCTCATGAGATACATACTATGGAAAGACGGACTCAACTACTATAGAAGCTTTCATCTCATATACATATCCACTCAGTGCTAAGCATTAATTCCCATAGATTAAGTTTTAAGTCCTGACTTAAGTGCATATTCATGGAAGAATGTCATGACACCCAATCCAACATAATTCATACTATAGCTCATAGATTCAATAGGTGAGAATAGCCTTTCAACCTTAGAATCGTCATATTTGTGAGAAAACCTTTCACATCATCTCATATTGATACATAAGTGTGTACATGAGGATAATCATCTAACAACACAACAACTAGATCATAATCATATTCACTTTACTCTCAAAGCGTTCTAAACTCATATACATAAACCTCATAATCATACTTAATTCTCATACTTTACCCTTCCAGGACCATAGATAACATTAAATAAACATATCTTGGATTACTACATTAGACATTGATAATAATATGATTAAATTACTACAATTACTATAAAAATAATTTCATAATACTCTTCTTTCAACAATTCACCCATATCACATGGTCACAAATTGGGAATATGGGGTTTTCGTGGATCCTTGGGAGATTTTATCATAAAACTATAATAAATCATCAATTCAATCATAATATCAAGTAATTATATCAATAGAATCGTTTTTAAAAAGTAATCTATGACTTGGAGTAAAATCCTAACTTTTGGGGAAATTACTATCTTTGAAATTGAGTTTGGACGGACTCCATGGACGAAAACTATCCATGGATAAAGGACTAACATACCTTAGTTATGATTCCCCAAAGAAATGGAGTGAAAAAACCTTGTTTCTTCAAGCCCTAGCTTAAACTTTCTTCTTCTTCCTCTTTGGAGATCTAGAAAAAGAACTTTTGAGAGAAGATGAACTTTTGGGATTTTATTTGGATGTTGTGAAAATATGACTTAGTTTGGGTGAATTTGACGTAAAAATGACTTATATAGTGACCCTAAACTTGCCCAAAATGACTTCACTTTGATAGGAGTTAAAATGAAATTACCCAAAATAACCCTCACTTAAAATTAGCTGCCAGGGACCACGTTGGGCTCCACGAGCCGTGGTCCCATCCGTGGTCTTGAGGCAGTAGCTAGGAACCTTCGGACTTTAGGTCACAAGCACAAGGCAATCTCATAAAGGGCTCCATGAGTCGTAGTAAAGGTCACGAGCCGTGGTCCCTCTCGTGGACCTTGAGGTAGTGGCTTGGGCAACATCCGCCCTTAGCTTACAAGCCCAAGGAATCTTCACAAGGGGATCCACGAGCCGTGGTGCAATCCATGAGCCGTGGTCCCTTTTTTGGGCCTTGAGCCAGTGGTTAAGCCACCCTCCATCAATCCTCAACCACTAAGCCATGTTCAAGATCACTCCAACGAGCCGTCTAACGTTACACGAGCCGTGAAGTGGCTCATATGGAGGAGCCAACTTTAGGAAGCCTTAATGAAGCTATTGCCTCCACCTTCATGAGTGGCACCATGACTCGTGGTGACCACCACTGGTCATGAAGGCCCTCGTGGTCTTGGGGCAGTGTTTTGGAAAGGCTTGGGGAGCCTTTGCCCTTACCCTTTTGCCCTTGGCCCTAGGTCACCTCCATGACTCTAACTCTCAATCGTTTAGCTCAAGAATTAGCCTACTAGTTTCTGGGGTGTTACACCGACAGATCATGTTATAGCTCACATGGTCTCTATGTCAGTTAAGGCTAATTTTCCCACAATAACATGAATAATGAACTAAGGTTACTTCAAGAAGTATTGCATATGAGTTCAAAGGTATTAAAGATGATGTTAGCTTGCATTGGCCATGTTTTATGAAGGATATTTTTCTGTCTCCTTTTATATTATGTTTTAACTTTCTTAAATGTATGTTATGTGTCCCTTTTAGCATGTTTTAAACATTTTCATGCATGGCTATCATACTTGGTACATTTATTTGTACTCACGTATTCTCTTGCCTATATTTCCCAAAATGTAGTGTCCGACAGACAATGTTCCTAGTTTCATGGCAAGAACTTGGATTTGATTGATTCCTGAGATTTGTGAGTCCTCATGATTCGAGGACGAATTTCCATTGTTTAATTTATTTCATGTATTTCTCTTTTGAACAAGATGTATGGGCTAGGCCCTATTACATTCTAATGTATTAGATGGCTATGATGAGACAAGTGTTTTAGACTTCCTCTATTCTTTTATAAGAACTATTGAACTAGGACTAGCATTTTACTTCTATGGTTCTATTTATTATGTAATGAGAGATAAGTGGCTTGTATGGAGTCCTTCGGGGTTCTATACGACATGTTACAACTAGGGAGTACCCCTGGGTTGTGACAAATTTTGTATTAGAGCGCAAGGGATAGAATGGTCGTAGGATATTTTATAAGCCACGCCTAGTAGAGTCTTGTTCATGAGTGTGAAGCGCACAACATTTATGAATGAGACTCGGCTACAAGATGATTAGGAAACTCCACTTCTTTCATTACTCTAAAGTCGTGGCATAGAGTTTAACTCTATAAAGTATTTATCCTATTACTTACCCTATGTTCTTCAGGATATGTCTACTCGAAGAGCTTATACTAGAAGGAATGTGAGGGATAATGCGGAACAAGAAGCTCCTCCCTAAGTTCCTCCTGAAGCTACGCTTAATCCTTTGGCCGAACAAGTTACAAATGTGGAGTTTAGGGTGGCTTTTCAAATGTTGGCCCAAGCTAATAGGGAGGTAGTAGTTCTCATGAACCCAAATGTTGGTACGGTGGCTTCAAGAGTGAGGGACTTCACAAGGATGAATCCTCCGGAATTTCATGATTATTATCACACCCCGAGGCTACCCCCAGACGTAACACGGGACCTAGGATCACGAGTGACCCCAAGCTAACCCTGAAGCTGGCATATATCAAGATTACTAAGAACAATTGAAGAAATATATACTATGCGGAAGCTAAAACATGAGAGAGCTGAAAGTGGAGAATAACCAACTGATCTGCATATAGATAAAACTTACTAAGAGTTTGATGATTCTGAACATTCACTCAAAGCTAAAGTTTAATCTAATAGTTGAACAAATAAATAGGATGAACAAAGCATCACTAAACAATGAAATAATCTTAACAAAATATAAATACTGAATTATATATTCGAAAAGTTGAGCTAAATGCAATTACCAAGTATTAATCATGAACATATCATGCTGGAACTAAATGTTGAAGTATGTACTAAAAACCTCATCAAATACACTAGAGTCTGACTGTGGGATCTACTATTACCCGACATAAAACCACGTGAGTTAAACGCGGAGTCTGATGTATATTCCCTATCGAGAGGACGCACTATACCTTGCCATGGTCATAAAGGCATGACTGGTGTGTGATCAATAAATTGATGCGCAAATAGGGGACTTATAACCCTACGGGGGCACATAGTTCTAGGACTATGAGGGTACGCTAAACCCTAGTCTAACTCGATGCTAAGTCTACTCCTAACTTGAAATGTGTATGTGACATAACATAATTGAAATATTGGATAGCTCAATATCCTGACATGCAAATATGAGAATGCAACACTTAGGTACTGACAATGTTACATTCCAAAACTAGAGCATGTTTATCTGTCTAACTGACCTAGCAAGTGTAATTCATGAACTAATAGAATCTACGGATGGTTCTTAGTTACATGCAAAGAACTAAGCAAAATTTCCAAGAAACAAGTTACTTCGGTTTCGGATACTACAGGTGCTAAATCACAACAATTTCTAAAGTTTTAGAAACCGTAGGTCTAAACAATATATAGAGAATCAGGAGTCTGACTGAATTATGGGGACCTAGTGGATGAAAGAAACCCACTAGTGAAATCCCGCATACCTGGTGATGAAATCTACAGAGAAATCCTTCAATTTTGGGGCTGCAACTGAAGAAAGCCTGCTAATTGCTCTTGGGAAAATTAGCGCCTCTCTCTTCTCTTTTTGCTCTAAGTTTTGGTGATTAATCATTTAGGGTAGGTTCAAACTAGATTATTTGGCCCAAACTGGGTAAAAAACATAGTTTAGGTGTAAAACAATGTAGTTCAAATGCCCAAAACATAAGGGAAAAGACCAAAATGACCCTGACTTAAAAGATGAAAAAGGCCGACCACGGAGCCACTGACGGTCTATCATTGGGACCACGGTCTGTCAAGTGGGTCGTGCTTATTGGCCATGATCTACTTGTTCCTGGGTACTCCCCCTATGGTGCACTTCATGGACAGTGTGAAAGACCACAGACCGTTAAGGCCACCGTGGTTTGTCACTTGGGGTTAGGGGTCTGCTGGCTCAAGACGACGGACCCATCCACGGCCTGTGAGAGGTTCCATCACTTGTGGTTCTGCTTGGCTCCCATGATCCTTCCCACAGCTCATGTGGTGGTCCATGGCCCGTGAATGGCTCTGTGGTCCACCACTTCTGGGTGGATGTGAACCACAAGCAGGTTGACGAACCGTTGTTCCTTACACGGTCCGTGAACCAATCCGTGGTTAAAATTTTTTGTTGTTGTTCATATCTGTTAGGTGGTAAGATGTTACAATATCTCCCCCTTGGAACATTCGTCCTCGAAATAAGTCTAAACACGCTGAGTACGGTGGGAAAGAGATGTAATCCCTACCACTAAGTACTAGAAAATGATATCTAGCAAAACTAAGTTCCAAGAACATGCAATTATGCCAAAATGCATGAACAAATTAAGGAACAAGTTATTGAGTCTGAATTCACGCATGAGTAAACTGAGAGACTGGAGAGGAACTACTACCTCAAGTTGAAATAGAATCAGAAGGAAAGAGATGAGGATACTTGGCCATCATGGCTGCTTCTGCTTCCTTATTCGTCAACCTATGAACCTGATGGTCAAGAATCTTAACTAGCACCTCTTCATAGGTGAGACTATCCTTCACACCCACACTCTCTAATGGTTCCATTGATGTAGGATCACCCACACACTTCGTCAACAAGGAAATGTGAAAGAGTGGATGAACCGTTGCTCGTTCTGCTAAAAATTCTAACTTATAAGCCACATTACCAACCATTTTAAGGATTTTTTAAGGAACTAAATATCTGGGACTTAGCTTCCCTTTCTTGCCAAATCTCATCGCCCCTTTCATAGGTGACACTTTCATGAAAACCCATTTATTGATCTCAAATTCTACGACTCTAGGCTTTCTTTAGTCTATCTCTGGTGAGCTGAACTTTTTCCATAGCCTCATGAACCGAATCTGGTCAAATCAATGTTGATTCACCTAACTAAAACAAATCAATCAGGGATCTGCATCTTTGCCCGTATAATGCTTCATACAAGGCCATCTGTATTCTAGAATAGTAGCTATTATTATAGGTGAACTCTATAAGAGGTAGGTGATCATCCTCACTTCCCTTGAAATTGATCACACAATCTCTCAACATGTCCTCTAAGGTTTGAATGGTACGCTCTGTCTGACCATTCGTCTGCTGGTGAAATGTTTTATTGAGATTAACTTGAATACCAGGACCTTTCTGAAAAAATTTCTAGAAATGAGAGGTAAATTGAGGACCTCTATCTGAGATGATAGACAAGGGCATACCATGCAACATGACTATCTCATTGATTTAGAGTTTTGCGTAGTCCTTTGTTGAATATGTTCTTTTGACAGCCAAGAAATGAGCGGTCTTAGTAACTCTGTTCACTTTCACCCAAATGGAGTCATGATGTCTGCGAGTACGAGGTAAACCCGTAATGAAGTCCATATTTATCACTTCCCACTTCCATGTAGGAATGTTAATATCTTGAGTCATACCTCCGAGTTTCTGATGTTCTACTTTAACTTGTTGACAATTAGGGCACTTAGCCACAAAATTGTCTATATCCCTCTTCATTGCATTTCACCAAAAGAATTCACATAGATCGCGGTGTATCTTAGTGGTAACTGGATGAATAGAATACCTGGAGCTATGGGCTTCTGTAGGGATCTGCTTCCTTAACTAACCAGCCTTAGGAAAACATAAGCGACCATGGTAACGAAGCACATCATATCCCTCTTAGGAGAAAAAATGTCAACTTTCTGCTGATGAACTACACCCTTCAACTGAAGCAATATAGGATCAATATCTTGTCTTTCCTTAACCTCTGCTACAAATGAAGACTCCGATCCATCCTGAATTATCACACCACAATCTGATGTGTCTGTAAGGCAAACTCCTAGGCAAGCAAGCCGGTGAATATCTTTGGCTAACTCTTTCTTGTCTTCCTTAACATGTGCTACACTACTCATAAACAGTATGCTGAGAGAATTAGCTACTACATTTTCCTTACCAGGATGATTAAGGACATTCATGTCACTATCCTTGAGGAATTCAAGGCATCCCCTCTGACGAAGATTCAATTCTTTCTGGTGAACATATTTGAGGCTCTTATGATCTTTGAATACATCAACATGAACACCATACAAGTAGTGCCTCCAAATCTTTATGGAAAATACTACGCTGTAAGCTCGAGGTCATCAGTTAGGTAGTTCTTCTCATGGACCTTAAGTTGTCTAGAAGCATAAGCTATAACATTTCCTTGTTGCATCAACACACAACCTAGGCCGGCCTTGAATGCATCACAATAAATCACATAGTTTATTGAACCATCTGGCAGTCAAGACAGGAGTTGTAACCAACCTATTCTTCAGTTCTGAGAAGCTTTTCTCACACTCATCTGACCACGGAAAGTTGACCTTTTTCTGAGTCAACTTGTTCAGCAGGGACGCTATGGATGAAAATCCTTCAACAAATCTCCTGTAATGACCGGCCAAACCAAAGAAACTTCTGATATCTCTTGGAGAGGTGGGTCCGGGCCATTGCTTCACTGCCTCTATATTCTAAGAATCCACTCAGATCCCTTTGCTAGATACCACATGACCAGGCAAAGTAACTGATTATACCCAAAATTCACATTCGCTAAACATAGCGAATAACTAGAGATCTTTGAGAGTTTGCAAAACAATTTGACTTCACATATCAGGACACTACTTCCAGTTCAAGTGCCAACGATCGCGAGTAGTAATATAACCCAACCAAGGGTTGGGATCATTCACACAGGGAGCGGTTAGTAGTCGAGAATCAAATAGAAAAGTTAAATTTAGTTCTAAGCAATCATAGCTATAAATATTTAGGAATAAAAACATACTAAATCTACAGGTGACACAAATGTCAATTATCAATGGGGGGTTTGTATGCAACTAAGAAACAAAAAACAGCAAAAATATAAAGATGTGAAATAAGGAGACGGGATTCTTGGGATGTGATAGGAATATGGGATAAAATAAATAATCGGGTAAATGTTATTGATAGTAAATCGCTGAACATTTCTGACTAAGCTAGACTTTAGTGGGGATAAATTTTCTCTCGAACAACTTACCTCGATTCAACTCGGTTTCTCTCAAACACCGAGTTGCAGCAATTAGGCACATCCTTTTCTTGAGTTGAATGTGTAGGAGAAGGTCTAGGATTCATTCTCTTGAGTTGAACCCATGACAACCCAATAACCACAGGCTATCGATTTGGTAGTGTTGGTTTTAAAATTTCTCTCTCGAGCAAGCCAAAAACACGAAGATGAAATCGTATTTGCAACTACTAAACGAAATCACATTTAAACTGCAAATAGACTATCAATGAGCAATACCCAACAGTAAATTTAACCCATATTCACATAATCACAGTCCAAGAATTGGGGTTTTCGCTAGACATGAAAAAGAGATATAAATTGATACCAAAAAGTGTTTCCATCAAATGGGTACAATAAATAATATCTTTAAACACGTCAAGTATGAAGATTCTTCAAGACCCAGTTCCAATTTTTTTGGAGTTGAAAACCTTCAAAACCTTCAAGCTCAAGAACAAGGTCTCCTAAAAACTCTAAGAACTAAAACTGAAAATATTCTAAAAATTAGTAATAATTCGCAACAACTTGATACTAAGCTACAGATTAAAATGGGTATTTATAGTTTTCAAAAATTTGTGTTGCGAAGGACCACTCGGTACAATTATTTGGGATCGTCGATGCACTCAGTTATCCGCCCTTCGGTCTGGTTCATCGCCTTTCAGGTTTTGTCTTCAGCATCTACGCGTTTTGAATCATTGGGCGATATGGTGTTGCTTCGCGGAACTGTTCGGCGACGCACTAGCTGCTCCCTTTCATCGCCAACTTGATATTTTCCTTCAGGGCTCAGCACACATGAACTTTGGCTGAGGTTAAGACCATTCGGCGACTAGCCTAATTCATTAGGCGATCCTCAGGCCTTCTTTTCTTTGTCTTTTCAGCCGCCTTGTTCTTTTTTGCCAAGTAGTTTCCATGCTTTACCTCAAACTCCAAATACCTGAAACTCAAGGATTTTTATCAGTTATTGAGACAAAACATGCATTTGAGGACACTAAATCTATCAAAAATAAGCCCTAAACGAGTCCAAATTATGGACTCATCAACACCCCCAACTTAAACTTTTGCTTGTCCTCAATTAAAACTCAAATTCAGTAGTTCAAAGAGGATGTCTCAAACAGTGCTACACAAGACTCAATCATGAATGTACACACAAGACTCAACTTACTCATGCAAGGATCAATTCTGTACTCAAAGATTCAAGTTGTGACTCACCATTACCAAAGAATCTCAAATTCACTATACTTGCTTCAAATGCAAGTTCAAGCTCAACAATGGTATTTAAATGCCCTCACACAAAAGAGTGATTCCATTTTCACACACAAAGGTGTAATCATTTAAAGCTCTGGAATCAAGATCAACACTCACACTCACAAAGAAGAACACAATGCATACTTTCACCAATAGGTTTGCCCGTATTTTCCAATTGACAATTGCTTCAGCTCACTCAAGATCAAAAAGGTCTTTTCAAGGCTTGTAATAGGGCTGAGTGCAAAGGTATGGTCATTAAGGTTCAGTGACTTTCATCCTCATGAAATGTGGTGCTCACAACACTTCATTTCCTCTTCTTTCATCATTCTCTTTAGTGCTCATAAGTCATCCCATTATTCACTTTCCATGGATTGTTCGTAAACCCCATTTCTTTGTATTTTCATAACTTTATTCCATGACTTTTTCTTTTTCATTATTTTCTTTTCTCTTCTTATTTTTTTTTTGTATGGAGGGGTTCAATTTTTCTCAACACCATGGGTTAAAGGAGACTTTTCTTGCACTTCTTAACTTTCCTTCTTTTTTCACCACACCCCCAACTTAGGCTTTTGGCCTAAGTTGGCTATTCAATCAACTACAAATCAAGAGGATTATAGGTATTGGATTTAAGAAAGGTCATGTTTTCATCAAGTTTCTTCCAAAGAAAGGTAAGGCTCAAGGGGTGTTCAAAATAAGTTCACACACTCACAAGGTAGGCCACAAAAGAGGTATATGTCAAATTGGCTCACACTATTCGAAGTTTCCTAAGATCATATCAAGAGATAGCCTTACTTAGTCGATTGGACCAACGGGGAAAATTCTAGGTGTTATCATGCATGGTTCACAGTAAGCTCATCACACAAGGCATTGACACCAAAGTCAAACAAGAATTCACACTTTTGCTAGTTTGCAACAATCATCACAAGAGACTCAATTCAATAATTGGCTAGTCACAACGAGATGCAAAGAATTCACATATTGTCTATACACCTTCAATTGGTCTCATCATAGCCGCACATTAATGTTAATTCAATTATGAGCACTATCTGAGTCATCGATATTGATCAAAACCGAGACTTAAATGTGCCAAAGAACAGCCACATTCAAGTACATACAAGAGTGGGCGAATTTGTTTTGGAAGGGTTCAAAATCATTTACAATTAAATAAAAATGAGCCACAAGCTCAACCATCCACTAAAAGCAGTGTATACATAATACTGTGGCTCACAACCCAATTACACGATCAAAACATCAGTCACAAAAGCACACAAAGGTGGGCCTCACCCCATCACAAATAAAAGTATCTATCCTCAAATGCAAACAAAATATAGTATCCAAAAGTTAAAAGAAATAAAACACAAAGAGGGAGGTAAAGAGGGGATCTTGTCTACTTGGTTGCTCCATCTGTGTCCGGTGCATCGGTTTGGATTTGGGCATCAGTGCCCATAGTCACCGTGAAAGGAACAATAGCACCAAACTCATCAAGGGCTGCCATGGGTGTATCCGCCAAAAATCTCCATATAGCTGAGGAAAGTCCTCGGGCCCATGAAGGGACAGAGGTGTCTCAGGGAGTAGGCCTCTTGCCCTTGATTTTATATCTAGATGGGTGTTCTTGCTTGTCCTTCTTTGGAAGCTTCGACCTCTCTTCATTCATTTTAAAATTTAGTTTTTTAATCTTTCGGGGTGGAACGATTTTCCCATCAACTTTCGGTCTAGCCATGTCTGCAAATCTTCAAGGCAAAGTTAGAAAAGATTCGAACAGAAGCATTGAAAACCAGTTGCAGGCAGACTCGCCAAATCGCTGCGGCGACCCAGGCTTCTCGCCGAAAGTAACAGAGCCAAACAACATGTATAGCATGAATTTAAAGGCATAATGGGGACATTAGGCGAACCGCCGAGTGGTTTGGCGAGCTCGAACCAGCTTGTCAAACGACCATGCCTTTTTTCAACATAACTTCTCGAACTTAACACCGTGACCTCCAAAAACAAAATCAAACAATGCGCTACTCAAATTCAAACAGGATCCATATCATACGAACATAACCCCACAAAATTTAACATAATCCAATGCACCAAATTACCGAGTTTCAATATTTAGAGCGATATGGGTAATATTTTCAAATTAAAAATAGGCATTCAAACAATTTCAATCCTATCAGGAAGGCTCAGCACACGACACTATAATTAGAACACTTGCATAAGAGTTCAAAACATGAAAAATAACTTGGGGATCGGAAAAACCAACCTTAAGTGTTGAGTAAGCGAGAATTTGAATCGCTAGGCAGCAATGTAATCCAATTTTTGAGTACAAATCGAGAACTAACACACTTAGAAAATGCAAAAATATAGGAAATAATGTGCAGGTATGAGATTGAAAAAATGAGAACGTATAAAAGTAAAAGAATTTTGAGAATTTAAACCTTTGGCTTCAAAAACCATCCAGTTCTTGCCCATTCGGCGACATTAGTCATGATCGCCTACCCATTCGGCGTAATTCCGAGAAATCACTTACATTGCCTAGTTTTACAGAACCTCCAGTCAATTTAGGAGTTCAAATGGTGGTAAGAATCGGGATTGCTGACCAGGTTGGTGACTCGCCAATAAGTTCTTGGGCACACCGAATTTTACCGACACTACTTTAAAGTTGTCTTGTGTCCAACGGAAGTCTGAGTCGGGGTTGCCGACCTTATCGGTGATTTGCCGACTAGACTATTTTGCTCGCCAATCTCCTTCTTCCATAACACTTCCAACACTTCATCTTGCATACACAACACACCATTATTTTACAAGCAAATAAAAAGCAATAAAAAGGGTTTTGGGTTGCCTCCCAAACAGCGCCTTAGTTAACATCATGGCACTACGTGAGTCCATCTTCAAACCTCATTCTTGGGGTTAGCCATAGTATCACTAAGCAAACTCCCCTGCTGTCTCGGGTTGAGATGAGACGATATATAACCCATTTGGGTCTCCAACTGCTTGATCGACACTGAATGAAAAATGACGGTCTGGCTAAGGGTAGACACATCTTCTTTCATTTCCTTTAAAATCTTGTCTGACCCTTCAACTTTGTTGAGGATTCGAGAAAGCATATCCTCAGACCGACCACCTTCCGAATCTTTTGTCTTTTGGCGCTCGTTGGGAGGCACATAGCTATCCTTCTCCCCATTCTTCCAATTCAGATTACGGTCCCTCCATTCACGATCTTGATCTTTCCAACCTTCATCCCTAGCCCAACCTTGGTTACCACCCTGCCTCGGGTAGTTTGAAGGATAGCCACCGCCTTGGTTGGCTAGGAAAATTACCACTTCATTATACAAGGCTTGAAACTTGGGCTCATTTGGGTTAACACATCCGACACCCACAACATTGACACTTCGAGCACCAACTCCCATGACATTTTTAGACAAAATATCAAGTTGTGTCATGATCTTGGCCATGTTTTGGTTCCTCTCTTGGTCCTTCTCCATTTGTTCTTTAGTTAACTTGAGGTTGAGAGGGGAGACCTGGACTTCACGGGTATACCACACCCTGTTTATAGTAGTCATGCCATCCTAAAGCTGAGCAGCTATCACATAAGGTTGCTGTATCAAACCTCCCGGAGAAAGTTGGTCAGCAACACCTTTATTTATCGAATCTAGACTCCGGTAAAAATACTGCAGCAACATGTTATCAGACTAACCATGGGTTGGGCATCGAAGCACCAACTTTTTGAATCACAGCCAAGTTTCATATATAGGCTCGCCTTCTAGACGCTTGAAGCTCTGAATGTTGTCCCCAAAAGTCATCATCTTCGAGGGAGGGAAAAATAACACTTGAAATGCGGTGACTAACTCCTCCCACGAAGTGATTGATTCACATGGCAATTCAGCCAGCCACTTGCACGCTTCACCTATCAATGAGAACGGGAACAACCCCAACTGGACCGACTCTTGAGAGATGTTCTTGAAGGAGAACGGTCTGCATATATCCATGAAGTTTCGAAGATGCTCATGAGAATTCTCAAGGGCCAATCCACTAAAATGTCCCTTAAGTTGCAAGAGTTGCAACATAGAGCTCGTGATGTGGAACAATGCATTCCCTTCGGTTGGAGGTAAGTGAAAGGCACCAATACCTCCCATAAGATAGGGGTAGTTATCATGAAGCTCGTTGACATCGTAGAGGTTTCCGATGTCATCTTGATGTCCTACTTGGCTGCCATTTACGCTCATACTTCTTGTTTTCAACACAAATAAGCAAAAACAAAACTAAATATTAAGTAAGTATCACTATAATTTACAAGAACAAAAATACTACTTAACTAAAGAGTCTCAACTAACACCACTCCCCGGCAGCGGTGCCATTTTGACTTCACATATCAGGACACTACTTCCAATTCAAGTGCCAACGATCGGTAGTAATAATATAACCCAACCAAGGGTTGGGATCGCTCCCACATGGAGTGGTTAGTAGTCGAGAATCAAATAGAAAAGTAAAATTTAGTTCTGATCAATCATAACTATAAATATTTACGAATAAAAACATACTAAATCTAAAGGTGATACGAATGTCAATTATAAATGGGGGTTTTGTATGTAACTAAGAAACAAAAACAACAAAAATATAAAGATGCAAAATAGGGAGACGGGATTCTTGGGATGTGATAGGAATATGGGATAAAATAAATAATCAGGTAAATGCTATTGATAGTAAATCACTGAACATTTGTGACTAAGGTACACTTTAGTGGGGGTAAATTTTCTCTCGAACAACTTACCTTGATTCAACTCGGTTTCTCATGAACACCAACTTGGAGCAATTAAGCACAGCCTTTGCCTTAACTCATTCACTCTCTCGAGCTGAATGTGTGGGAGAAGGTCTAGGATTCACTCTCTCAAGCTGAACCCACGACAACCCAAAAACCACAGGCTATCGATTTAGTAGTCTTGGTTTTAAAACTTCTCTCTTGAGCAAGCAAAAAACACGAAGATGAAATTGTATTTGCAACTACAATTTCATTAAGTTCTAACACAATTACTAAACGAAATCACATTTAAAAAATAAATAAACTATTAATGAGCAATACCCAATAGTAAATTTAACCCATATTCACATAATCACACCCCAAAAATTGGGGTTTTAGCTAGACATGAAAAAGAGATAGAAATCGATACCAAAAAGTATTTCAATCAAATGGGTACGATATATAATGTCTTTAAACAAGTCCAGGATGAAGATTCTGCAAGACCCACTTCCAATTTCTTGGAGTTGAAAACCTTCAAAACCTTCAAGCTCAAGAATAATGTCTCCCAAAAACTCTAAGAACTAAAACTAAAAATATTCTAAAATTTAGTAATAATTCACTACAACTTGATACTAAGCTACAGATTTAAATGGGTATGTATAGTTTTCAAAAATTTGTGTTGCGAAGGACCACTCGGCGCATTTAGTTGGGATCGCCAATGCACTTGGCGATCCGCCCTTTGGTCTGGTTCATCGCCTTTCAGCTTTTTCCTTCAACATCTTCGCATTTTGAATCATTGGGCGATATGGTGTTGCTTTGCGGAACTGTTCGGCGACGCGCCGACTGCTCCCTTTCATCGCCAACTTGATCTTTTCCTTCATGGCTCAGCACACTGGAACTTTGGGAGAGGTTAAGGCCATTCGACGACTCGCCTAATGCATTAGGCAATCCTCAGTCCTTCTTTTCTTCGTCTTTCCAGTCGCCTTGTTCCTTTTTGCCTAGTAGTGTCCATGCTTTGCCTCAAACTCCAAATACCTAAAACTCAAGGCTTTTTATTAGTTATTGAGAAAAATTGTGCATTTGAGGACACTAAATCTATCAAAATAAAGCCCTAAATGAGTCCAAATTGTGGACTCGTCACAACTCTCAGATGAGTCTCATGCTCCTCCTTGTTCCAAAAGTAAATGAGCAATAAAGACGATAACAACAAGTCCAAATGTTGCTTGAACACCCTATTCATTATGTCCATGAAAGTTGCAGGAGCATTTGTTAGTCAAAATGACATAACTACATATTCATAATGACCATACCGAGTCTTGAAGGTTGTTTTCGAAATGTCACTATCTCTTACTCTAAGCTGATGAAACGTTATTTGAGGATAAAATTATACATATTTAATCATTATTTGCCTCGTATTTAATGCTTTAATTATCTTTTTTTGAGCATAAATTTTAGGAGTTATTATTATGATGTGTATTTTATTTGTAGAATTAAAATGGTGTGAAGATGTAGAAATTTGGAGCACAAAAGGATTAAAATAAGAAATCATAAAAGAAAATCAAATAGGCAACTTAATTAATTAAAATTAATATAATAATATATTTATATATAAAGTTGGCTATATGTAGAATTGCGCAGAATTTTAAATGAAGCCAATCCACTTATTGGCACGTGGCACTTTTTGAGGCAGCCAAGAGATTAAGGCGGCGAACGGTTTCTAGCAACACGGAAAAAAGACAGAAAACCCAATTTAATTGGGTTTTGATTTTCTAATTGGTATTGAACTCAATTATTTTATTCAGGGTTTTTATATCTATAAATACGACATAAAAATTATTCTTTGGGCAACCAAGAATCAAGAAAGAATACATAATATAATTTTTTTAATCGCTTAGAAACTTGGGAAGAGCCGCCGTGGAGGACGGAGAATTGTGGTTTATTCTTTCTTCTCCTTTATTATTTATTTGTATTCGTGATTATTAAGAGATAATTTAGCTATTGTTCTTAAATTTTTATTCTTAACTCCAACATATTTATTTTGATAAATTTTGATTGTGTTTTTGGAGATAAGGAGTAGCTAAATTTCAAAACTAGGGTTGTGGGAACCATTATGAATTATTAAATTAAGTTTATATACAAAGTGATTCTTGAATGATTTTTATACATGTATTGTTAGTCCTTTCATTTTGAATGCTTTTAACAGTGTACAACATTAGAACTCGCCTCGTTCCTACTTGCCTTACCAAGGAGGTAATGAATGAGAAAAGGATTTAACAACGGAGATTTAGTTAAGGATTTGTTGCTATCTAATAGCCTGACTTTATTCAATTGAGGAAAGGGTGAATACCCTAATTTAATTGACACGAGGGTTAATTTGGGGTAAAGGTAAGGGTTAGCGAAGTACACACTTGTAGACTTACCAAGTTGTGAGGTGAAAGTCTCCACTTGGATTACCAATCACTTAGGAATACCTAATTTACTAACCTTGCATGGTAAAAATTGAAATAGATCACTAGTACAATATTATTGTTATTTTCTCAAATCATGGGGAACACATTCCTAGTTATTTCTAATAATTTGAATATAAATAAATACTTAGTTAAAGCTATTGTTATTCTTTTAATTTTTATTTCAATTTAAACCCCCCATTTTAAATAATGACTACCGAATTAAATATTTGCTATTGACAATATTCTTTCATATTCTTGTGGGATCGACCCCGACTAATAGTTGGGTAAATATATTGCATGCGACTATTTATATTTCTTTTCAAGGAGTATATTTGGACATTATTGAGAATGGCGCCGCTGTCGGGGACGTAATAAAGGAAAAACTTTTGGATTTTTTTTTCAAATAAAATAAACAAAATAATGAAGAAAATCTTTTTGTATATTTTTCTTTTTCAAAAAAAATAAAACTAAAATAGAATCCTATGGCATATTCACCCTTAAGATCACAAGTATCAGAAGAATGTTCACCCCATACTTCAAATCATGCTTTGTCCCCAAAGAAATTTATAGAAAAGAAAAGAAGAAGAAGGGTGAGAAATACTACCTTGGGCGCTCTATTTCCTAGCTAACAACATGTTTTATCTCCTTTCATCAAGGGTCGCGTGCACCCCACACTTAAGCTCAAAACGTGTTCCTTAGCTTTAAATTTGGGTACTCATACTTCACGTAAATCTGCAAAAACAAAAACAAAAGAATAAAGTGACACTAAAAAAATAAAAAATAAGAAGTTACACTACGAATTGGGTTGCATCCCAATAAACACTTGATTTAACATCGTGGCACGACACCATCAATTTAACTATTTTTCTTTCCACTTTGAAGATATGAATTGCACCCCTAATTTCGCATCAATTTTTCTATTACGCTCAAAGGGTGGTGGTACAAAAATAAAGGTCCCAAGCGTTAGATATCGCATTATGCACTTCTTGGATCCTAAGTAAGGAATGTAATTATCTGATGTTGGAACAATAAATTCAAGAATATAGACACATTATTCCTCCTCTGTAAACTCTTCTATAAGTTTAGATGGATTGATTTATATCTCATCATCTAATCATAATGTGGAAAAATGATTGGAATGAGGTCCATTGTGCCCTAACTTATGAATTGGTTTATATTTTACACCTCATATTTACACATACTAGAGTTTTTTAAACATAATATTAGCTAATTCATTACATAACTCTAGTGTACTCTTCTAAACAGTGACAACATCAATAAAAGTATGATCAAACAATTCGCCCTCCACTTTTAGCTCTTCAAGTTGAGTTATAAGCACTTTTTCTTCCTCACACATGTTATTACTAAATTATTGGGTGTCATACGCATCAATCTTTACAGTCAATGCATACCTTAATTCATAAATATCACAAGCAAACCTATTAGCCTCACATATGTGTGTAATTATTGTTTTATGAAATATTATCAACAAATCTTCCATGTCCACATATATTTATCTTGTTGTGAAAAAATTAACCCATAAGAATCCACAATATCAAAAGTACAAGAATTGCAAGAACACTTATCACTACACATTTTTTCAGATGACAAATCAAGAAGAGTAAAAAGATGTGATAATAATAATAAAAAAAAACAAATTTAAAACTAATCCTAAAAATAACAAAAAAGGGCTACAAGTCAAAATAATTACTAAAGACAATTTCTAAGCCACATTCCCCGGCAGCGGCACCAGTCTTGATAACGTCAAAAATATACTTCTTGAAAAGAAATATAAATGGTCGTATGCAATATATTTACCCAACTATGAGTCGGGGTCGATCCCACAAAAAATATGGTAGAATATTGTCAATTGCAAATATTTAACTCGATAGTCGTTATTTAAAGTGGAGAGGGGGGGGGGGGGCGAGGGGGGTTTAAATTGAAATTAAAAAAAAA